>JAQPPZ010013603.1:0-73703 GCA_028583015.1 Wollemia nobilis
GGGTTTCTAGGTTGGGCAAAATTTTTGAATTTTGAATAATTGAAAAAGTGAGATCCTATCTTTGGGTGGGATCCACTTATTTGAATGGGTTTTCCTATGTGGCAGTTGTATGATTTATTATTTTTGGTTGTTGGGTACTTTTTGGTGGAGGCCAAAGTTACTAGAATTAGAATTCTTGTTATGGGTAGGAAGGCCTAATTTTTATCTATGATTCAAATTCGAGCATTCTTGGTTTTTGAGCAAAACATTTCAAAATTGAGTGCACATTTTATTTTTATTTTTAAATTTAAATTAAGGTCAGATATCATTGTTGATTGTAATGCTATATCTGTCGATCAATTTCCATAATTTTCGAGGTAGTTAGTTCTTTGGCTCGGGTGGGAATCTTTATTTCGATTTTGTTTTTAAATCCTCCAAGTTAAGGTATGAATGTTGTTTATTTTGGATCTGTAGGATATAGCTCAGCTTGGTTTCTCAGTTCTTGAATGTACGATCAATTTATGTGAGATATAAATCCAAATCTTAAATTTTGGTTGCTTTCGATTCAAGTTGGGTAGGAGCCCCCTGAGGTTGGTTTAATTTTTTTGAATTTTGATCTCATTTTCCTTAGGTGGGTTAGAACTTATTGTGTTTTGCCTTGGTTTTTGTGTGGATAATTTATTGCTAGATCTTACATTCAGGGACCCTTTCAAAACTCCTTCTATAAAAGGTTCAAGGACCTTTCAAAACCCTTTCTTATACGTATTGAAAAATAGAAGTTGAGCTCTCCAATCTCAAAAATTTATAGTTTAGTAATGCCAAAGACTATATATCTCACTTGAAATCTGTGAAATATGATCTACCTATGATAGGAGGTAAGGTAAGGAGTAATACAAAGTGTGTCAAATCTATTGCTTCCAATATTTATAATTTTCATAAAATTATATTGGTCCATTATGTGAATGCTATAACTATCAAAGATCCAAAACCCATCTATCTTGAATGTCTTTTCAAGCTTCTCTTCCATTATAAAGTGGTAATGAAAACTTGTGGAGCTCTAGTTCATTAAAAATCTCATCCAAAATACTTCAAGTCAATGGAATCTAAGTCTTAGATACCTAAAGGAAGTATAAAGTTTCAAATAATTCAAACATTTGTGAGTATTACAAAAAGGGAAGACACTTCATTAAGAATTACATTATAATACTGAAGAAGATTGACATAAAATTATTTAAGGTTAAACATAAGCTTTCTAATAATGAAGATGAGAATGAAGGACAAGCATTGTAGACCCATTAGATAATACATTAAAGGGAGGATGGGTTACATCCAATTACTTCTCTCCTTGACCCCATCAAATTATAACATGGCGGTGTTAAAATTTATGTAATTTGATCTTGTTTAGGACAAGGCTAAAAGTGCGATGAGGTGCTTATAGGTCCTATTTATGCAGCTTATCAAAATGTGATTATGTAACACTATGGATATTCTTGATTTATGTAAGCTTACAAACATGGTCATGTAAGCCTATGAGGCCCTTTTATATTTCACACTTAGTGGTATTGGTTAATCCACCTTTAATGGATAATCTCGCATAAAATGGTAATATTCTATTATTTTATTGTAAGGATAAAACCAAGGATATGTTTATGTCAGCATAAGGTTATCATATCATTCAAAATTTGGTACCACTATAAATGTCCCTCAATGGTGATCCATTTGTATTATAAAATTGAAAGGAATATGATATATTGGGGTATACACAAGCACCCACATTATACTTCTTTTCATCTCCATTTGTTTCTTCACATCATTTATTACTATATTCTAATAACATTATCTTACTTTTAGCATATGATTGTGGTAAATGATTTTTTTTGGAATGATTTTGAAAAATATTTCAATTTTGAACATTATGAAAGATACTTAAATTATAACAAGTATTTCTTTAATATGAAGCTATGAATCCACCATTGATTCAAGTTGTTGAGCTTCACATGATAAAATCTTCAACATGCAATATAATGAATATGATCTATCCTATGATCTCAAAAAAGAATATTGTCAAATTATCAAAAAGAAGGCAGAATTTTGGAGCATGGAAGGTTGGTCTAGCTGAAGGAGCTACAATGGAAGGTTATGAAGGTTGAAGGAGCATGGAAGGATGGTTAGGTTTAAGGAGCATGGAAGTATAGCCTTTACTAGCTGGAAGGCTTGTGTAAGGTTGGATCTACTTAAGGAACCACAATAGTAGGTTGGTTTGCTAGATGAAATGTAACAATTGGTTGGTTTAATGGGTGGAAGGATGGGATAGTTAAATCCCCCACTTTTTTCCTTTGGTGTGCTTGTGGGTTTAGAACCCACAAGAATTGAGGTGGATTTTCCTCTCTCATTGTGTTGTGGGAGTGAGCCTCTTTGTATCTTGACTAGATATTTCTTAGTTCCTCCTACAAGATTGGTCTATTGTGCTGGGTGTTGGTGGTTTGTGCTTCTAATATCAAATTTCTTGTTTTGACCAAGTTTTGATTTTGATTTTAAATTTGAGCACCCATTGAACTTGATGTTTTGGATAGGAATCCAGTGGTCTATTGCCTAGGTTCCTATTTTGGGTGGGTTTTTTAAAATTTTATTCATGACTAAGTGCCCTTGGTTGCATATCTCTCATTTCCATCTTCGGTGGGAAGGTTTTATTTTAGAATCCTTATTGTAGGATGTGTTTTTTCTACCAAAGGGCAGTGTTTTCGACTACAGGGTTCCTGATGGATTGGATATTTTTTTTTTACCTTTTGGTTTATATTGGAGCAGTCTATCCCCTATTTTTGTTGTAGCTTTTCAAAATTTCTAGTGTAAGAAGGGAGAAATTTTAAATTAAAATTTGATCTAAATTTAGCTAGGAACTTGATAGTGCTTTGGTCTATTCCTGCCTACTAGGGATTTCTCTTTGAGAAGTTGTGGGGTATTATTGTGACCTCTATCCAATGCTAGGAAGAAGGTTGTGTGGTGGGAATTTCTAGAATTTCATTTATTGGTTTGGGGTTTAAACCTTCATGTTTGCTACTGGAAGGTAGAGTCTAGCTTGGTTCAAAAAATAAGGTTTCTACGTTGGGCGGTATTTTAAAATTTAAATCAGTAAAAAAGTATGATCTAGTATTTAGGTGGGATCCACTTATCTGAATTGGTTTTCCTATGTGTTGGTTGTAGGAGTTCTTTTTGTTGGTTGCTAGGAACCTATTGGTGGAGGTCAAAGTTTCCAAAATCAGGATTCCTATTATGGTTAGGGAGGCCTAACTTTTATCTATGATTCAAATTTGAGAACTCTTGGTGTTTGATCAAAATTTATCAAAATTAAGTTCTCTTTTTATTTTTATATTTAAATTTAAATTGAGGTCGAATAGCATTTTTGGTTGTAATGTTAGATCCATTGGTTAGTATCCCTAATTATCAGGGAAGTTAGTTCTTTCGCCTGGGTGGGAAGATTCATTTCAATTTTATTTTTAAATCCTACAAGTTAAAGTAGGAATACTATTTGTTTTGGAAACGTAGGATCTAGGTTAGCTTAGTTTTTGGGTTCTCAAAAGTAGGATCATTTTATATCAGATACATGATCCAAATATTATATTTTGGTTGTTTTTTGTTCAAGTTGGGTAGGAGCCACCTAAGCTTGGTTTAATTTGTCTAAATTGTGATCTCATTTTTCCTTGGGTTGGTTAAACCTTATTTTGTTCTACCTTTGTTTCTAATTGGATTTTTTATTGCTAGACCCTACGTTCAGGTACCCTTTCAAAACCCTTTTTGTAAAATGTTCGAGGACCCTTTAAAAACCTCTTCTTATACCTAATGAAAATAGAAGTTGAGCTGTTCAATCTCAAATTTTTATATTCTAGTAATGTCAAAGACTATATATCTCACTTCAAAGCTATGAAAGATGATCTACCTATGACAAGAGGTAATATAAGGATTGATGCAAAGTGTGTCAAATCTATTGCTTCCAATATTTATAATTTTCATAAAAATATATTGGTCCTTTATGTGAATGCTATAACTATAAAAGATCTAGAACCCATCTCTCTTGAAGATCTTTTCAAGATTCTATTCTATTATAAAGTGGTTATAAAGAATTATGGAGCTCTTTTTTATAAACAAGCTCACCAAAAGATATAAAGTCAATATAATCTAAGGCTTAGATACCTAAAGAAAAGTATAAGGTTTCAAAAAATTCAAAAATGTGTGAGTATTGCAAAAAGGAAAGATAATTCATTAAGAATTACATTACAAGACTGAAGAAGATTGAGATAAAATTCTTTAAGGTTAGACATAATCTTTTTGATAATGAATATGAGGATGAAGGATAAACATTGTAGGCCCATTATAGAATACATTAAAGGGTGGATGTGTTACATATAATTCCTTCTCTCTTTGGCCCCATTAATTTAGATTATGGGGTATTAAAATTTGTGTAATTTGATCTTGTTTAGGCCAAGGCTAAATGTATGATGACATGCTTATGGGTCCTAATTATGTAACCTATAGGCATGTGATTATGTAACACTATGGAAAATTTGATTTATGCAAGCTTACAAACATGGTCATGTAAGCCTATGAGGCACTTTTATATTTCACACTTTGTGGTATTGGTTAATCCACCTTAATGGATAACCTCACATAAAACGGTAATCTATTATTATTTTATTTTAAGGATAAAATCAAGGTTATTATTATGTCAACCTAAGGTTATCCTCTCATTCAAAATTTGGTACCACTATAAATATTCCTCAATGATGATCTATTTGTATTATAAATGTGAATAGAATATGATATATTGGGGTGTCCATGAGCACCCACATTATACTTCTTCTTGTCATCTCCATTTATTTCTTCATATCATTTATTGATATATTCTACTAGCATTATCTTAGTTTTAGCGTATGATTGTGGTGAATACTTTTTTTTGAATGATTTTGAAAAATATTGCAATTTTGAACATTGTGAATGGTACATAAATTAGATCAATTGTTCCTTTAATATAAATCCATGAATACACCATTGATTCAATTTGTTGAGCTTCACATGATAAAATATTCAGCATGTAATATAATTACTAGGATCTATCCTATGATCTCAAAAAATAATATTACCAATTTATCAAGTAGAAGGTAGAATTTTGAATAATTATCCATGGTTAGAAGAGGTATAGAGGAACAAGGCATAACTTACACTAACCTTTAAAAACCTACTCTTCTATATAGTTAAAATTCTACGAAACTAAAGTAGATTCTCAAATGTGACATATGTGCTCTATAGATATCATACACATTTACCAAATTTTTCTATCAAAATAGGATAAAATAACTGTCGATTTGAAGACAAGATTATTGCCCAAGGAGGGTCCAATAGGGACACCTCCGGTTCCTCTTCTAAAGAGACATAATTATTTTGTAGATTTGTTAAAGGATAAATCTCCATCAAATACTGAAGAAGCACCAAAAATTGCATTAAAAATGCTCTTTACGACTGCTAGAAATAGATCAACATCTCAACAAGTTAATGGATGCTTACCATAGTCAGAATCAAGGCCAAATATTTTCAATGAGCAAAGGATTGTCGAAGAAACAATTTTATACAGAGCCAATCGTGATTTGATCTATAAATTCACGGGTATTTACCCTACCGTAAATTTTTTACATTCCTGGGTCCAAAAAAATTGGGAGCCTCTTGGTGAGTATTCTTTGTGGTTTATTAGCAATGGATATTTTATTGTTAGTTTTTCTTCACTTATCGATAGAAATAGGGATTTCGAATTAGAAAAGAGGAATCATGGTCTGACAATATTATTTGTTCAACCCTGGAGAGTGGGATTTGATCCTCGAATTGAACCCACTGCTATCCTAGTTTGGATCCATTTGTATGCACTTACAATTGAGTTTTGGAGTGATCAGGTATTATAAATTATCGACAATTCCCTTGGAAGACATTTGGGTGTTTCCAAAGACACAATGGAAGGAAACACAACTATTTATGTAAGATTATGTGTGTAAATGGATCTTAGCCAACCTCTTTCGACAAAGGTGGAACTCGAACTTGTAGGACTATCTTGGATTCAACAACTGGATTATGAGGCATTGCCCTTCAGATGCAAAGTTTACCACAAATATGGGCATTTAGCTCGATCTTGTCCAAGTAATATGAACATAAAAATGGAGGATTCTCTAGGAATGTCAAATCTTCCTAAGGAGGGTAAGTCAACAATCAATAAAGAAACAACCAATATTTCTTAGGGTAAATAAGCACAGGGAGATGGTTTTGAATAGCCCAAAATAAGGAGAAGACAAAAGAAAAAATATGGTAAAGAGTAAATCCAACTCAAGCCCTCCAATAGGTATGATATATTTAAGACACTAATGGATCAAGAATAAGAAAAATTCATGGAAGGAGTGGATGGGAATAAGAAAAATAATAAAAACCATGTTCAAGCTCCTCTTTCATCTTTTCCCATCATAGAGAAAGTAATTGAGTACAGTGAGTTACTGAATTTAGAGAGTGCAGGGGCATTGATAGTGCATAACCAAGAGCAAACGATAATTAAGGATGTCATAATGGACATAGCAAAAAATAATAGAGAAATGCCAACTCTAGGGATAACTCAGGTGGAAAATAAAAAAAAATAATGGCTCTCAAGGAGTGGGTAGAAAATAAAATAAGGAATTGATAGCAGTTCAAGGAGAAAAACTGATCACTGGAGGATCGGTGAGGCCAATAGAATTTTACTGCTCTCAAGGTAACCAATGATTATACAATCATGGAATGTTAGGGGTTTAAACAGCAGAACCCATCAATTTGTTGTTCAAATACTCTTAGAAAAATGTAAAACATATTTTTTGCTTATCCAAGAGACAAAAATATCGTTGGATCTTATGTGTAAAACAATAAATAAACTTTGGAGGGGTGCTAGTCATATGGAAGTGGCTGCCCAAGGGGCCTCAAGGGGGATATTTACTCTTTGGAACTCTCTTGAATGGACTACAATAGAACATATAGCTTGGAGGGGTATTCTCACATCACATTTTAGGAACAATGTCATAGCTGAACATGTTTTAATCATAAATTTTTATGGGGCTCAAAACCTAGATGGTCAGATGCATCAATGGAAAGTTGTGCATAACATGAGAGTCTCAAGGGAAGAGTTAGACTGGATTATTGTTGGGTATTTTAATGCTAAATTATCCTCTAGAGATCAGGAAGGAGGAACCCCAATTTTGGACCCAGGGGATTGACTTATGATTGCCCAAGTCCAAGCATTACACTTGGTGGATATTAAATTCCCTAGAACCAACTATACTTGGACTAATAAGAGGAGGGATCCACATAGTAGGAAGGTGAAGTTAGACCATTTTTTTGTTTCAGAGGAGGCATTTGTAAAATGGAATATAAAATTTTAGATTTTGGAGGGTCCAGTTTCAGATCACTTTCCTATTTTTTTGGAAGGAGGGATGAAGACATTGTAGCATCACAAACGATTTAAATTTAAAAAATTTTGGTTACAAAAAGAGGAACTTTAAAAGAAAATTCCACAGTGGTGGGAAGAAGGCCGCCCAACATATGGGACATCAATATTTAGATTCCACAAGCAACTTCATTATGTCAAAGATCAACTGAAACAATGGAGGTAAGCTAACAAGACAGACTTCTAGGTCCAAAGAGCTCCATTGGTGGCCAAATGGGATGAGGTTCAAAAACACTTTAGGGAAGGAAAAATTACAGAGCAAATCAAAGAAGAGGATGATGCATTACATAAAGTAGTTGAGGAAATTGACAACCAAGAGGATACCTACTGGAAATAGAGAGTAAGGACCACTTGGTTATTAGAAGGTGATAAAAATACCAAATTTTTTCATCGGACTGCTTGTGCTAGGAGACAGATGAAAAACATGGAAGCTCTTCAAGATGAGAACATACACTCCTTTGATACAATTCCAGATATGCATTTCCATTCAATGGATTATTTTTCTAAACTATTTAAGGAAAGTATGATGCAAGATGAGGAGGCTCAAAAATAAGTTCTTGTTGTCATATCCTCTGTTATCTCTGAAGAAGAAAATTAGACCCTACTTAAACCCATTGATAGAGAGGAACTAAAGAATGTAGTATTTGGAATGAGCATCGAAAAACACCAGGTCCAGATGGATTTCCAATTGAGTTTTTTTAGGCCTTCTAGGACAACTTGGAGGAGGATATAATGGCTTTTATTGAGGAGTCAAAAGGTAGTAAAAGAATGCTTAAAGCATTAAATCATACTTTCATTGCCTTAATTCCAAAAGGGGAGGAGGGGGTACATATTTCAGATTATAGACCTATTGCCTTATACAATGTCATATATAAAATAATCACAAAGGTAATGGTTGAGCAGCTAAAAACTCTTCTACATAGCATATATCCTCAGAGGAAGGGGGTTTTATAGAGGGTAGGCAGATCTTAGATGGTGTGGTTCTAGATCAAGAGGTAATCCATTCAATGTAAACATCTGGTAATGGAGGAATGTTCATAAAATTAGATATGTCAAAGGCTTATGATAGGGTGGAGTGGAGCTTCTTGTCAAAGATGATGGTAGCCTTTGGTTTCTCTTAGGATTGGATAGAATGGGTCATGAGCTATATTTCTACTCTAACATACTCAGTGTTAATCAAGGGTCTTCCCTCACAACCATTTGGAGCTACTTGAGGCCTTCGTCAAGGAGATCCTTGCTCCCCCTATATTTTTATCATATTGGCTTAAGGATTGGGTAGAATCATCTTGAGGAGAAGACAAAAAGGTTTACTAATAGGTATCAAGGTGGGTGAGGAAGTTTTGATTCACTTACAATTTATGGATGACACAAGATTGGTGGGAGTGGCCAGCTTCAGGGAAGCAAAAATGATTAGAGATACACTTAATGTCTACCTTAGGGCTACAAATCAAGTTATCAATGATAACAAATCCAAAGTGGTATTTTTCAATCTTGATCAAAGGCTTCAGGAAAGAATTTTAGAGATCTTGGGATTCACAAGGGCTTCTCTCCCAGTGGTATACTTAGGGGTCCGTTTGCATTTTAAAAAACTAAAAATAGATATCTGGAGGAATATTTTGGATTGTATCAAGGAAAGAATTAATCATTGGTCTCACAAATGGTTAAGCTATGGGGGTATATTAAATTTTTTACAGTCAATCATTCAGGCCATGCCAATTTATAAATTTTCTATCCTTGTTACCCCACATACCATATGGAAAGAGTTGGACAAGATGGCTAGAAAATTTTTATGGGAAGGAGTAAAATAAGAGAGGAAATGGGCCTTAGTAGGTTGGGAGAAAGTATGAAAACCCAAGGTTAAAGGAGGTTTGGGACTGATAAGATCAAAGTTAAATAAAAAAGCTTTGGATGGAAAGCTTTACTGAAGGTGGATTTTCCAACCAACTTCTTTATTCAGTAGAATATTAACTAGTAAATATTTGGGATAGGTAAACCCAAATGAGGTGGGTCATTTCACTTTGGATGGTAATGGATCCTTAGTGTGGCAGGCTCTCAATTTAGGATCTCATGTAGTAAAATATAGATTATTTTGGAAAGTGGGGAGAGGGGAGAAGGCACAATTTTTGATAGATTCATGGGATCAATACCCACCTATCATTATTGAATTTCTTGAACTGCAATCAATTTTTTTAAAACAACCATGGAAACCAGGGTTTGGGTCCAAATTGAAAGTTATTTCAACACTAGTCAGCTGGAGGATTATAAGTTTAAGCAATTTAAGAAGTTGGATGAGTGGCCAATTTCAATCCCTCCATATTTGACACCCATCATGACTAAAATATTGGAAGAAATATTTCTCACAGGTAGACATGAGGAGGACGAATTAGCTTGGGGCTATGGGAGCTTTGGTGTCTACACAGTGAAGGATGGATATGATAATATCCTTCCAGAGCCTCCTCCGCATACATATTAGGTTGAGGATTGGAAAAATATTTGGCAGTCCAAGGGTTGACCGAAAGTAAAAAAATTTTCTTGGCAGTTCATGCATAATGGAATTCTTACTTTTGATAATCTCATATGTACGAGAGTCATTGGTCCATATCAATGTGTTTTATGCTACAAAAGTGAGATTTTTGAGTGCCCATTCACACACTAGATCTAGGAGAGATGGTTTTTATATTATAAAATTCAAGTTAATGGTGATTTGAATCAGATTAATATTTGGGAAATATGGAAGAGGGGTAGATTTAAATCTAAAGCTCTTTGTATTGGTTGGGATCTTGGATTAAACTTTATTTGGTGGTAAGTGTGGTTGGAAAGAAATGCCAGATTTTTTAGAGAAAATTTTTCTTCTTTAGATGGAGTTTGGGAGGTCATTTGGAGCAAAGTCATGGAAAATGTGGTAGTCTATGCTAAAGAGGAAACTCAGGTTGTTATTGAGGCAATGGAGAAGGAATTTGAAGTGCAAGAGGGGCACGAAAAAGCTAGTTGGAAACCACCCCTAGAAGGATGGATTAAAATTAATACTGATGGAGTAGCAAAAGGTGATCCGGGTAGATATGGAATTAGAGTGGTTTGTCGGAATTATGTTGGAACAGTGCTCTATTGGGAACTGTAAGGCTTTGGAAGAGCCACAAACAATGAAGCAGAAGCCTTAACTATCAAATATGCTTCTAATTGGGTAGTAAAACAAGGTTACAAGAGGATAATCCTAGAATCAGATTCTCAAATAATGGTTGGAGCTCTAGATTGCATGAGGAACTTTGCTTTGAAAACATGGAGGTTGAGGATTCTTGTCACTCAAATTAAGGAATTATGGAGGGAATTACATGAAGTGATTCCAATTTATGTGAGTAGAGATCTAAATAAAGTGGTAGACTTCCTAGCTATTATGGGCACTAAGAAGGAGGTAGGGGTTCAGTGGCATAGTGACATGGCTATTGAGGATGAGATGATTAAGCAGGTTGGTGAGCAAATCTAGTGCTTAGCTAATTTGGATAACCATTCTAGAGATATTGTTTAGGATATTTGTTCTTTTCGATAATATTCATTGTAGAAATATGGTTTAAGATATTTGGCTCCAATGCAAATCTTCTTTTATTGTTGTAAACATGTGTTCTCTTTGGCTAAAGCTGGGAAAAATCTCATACCAACTTGTAAATGATCTTTGTTTTAATACAAGTTTTTTCAAATTATTTTTCAAAAAAAAGAGTGGACTCAAAATGCTTCAATACACAATTCTAGTGGTCTCTAGAATAATATGATCTATAAACTAATAAATTGAACCAAGATTTGAAATTTGAAATTTTCAAATAAATACCTATGACTAATCAAAAGGCACCATGTATCACAAAACTATAACAAATAATTTCCACCTATCCATCATAATTATTGTTGCTAACTAGGATAGTGATTGGGCATACAATTTCTTCTTCATCTATTGATGGGGCATAAATAAAGTAGGAATTATAGACGTATCAAAATCAATTTTTTTGAGATTCCTCCATATATAGCAAAATTATCTTTCAAGGGACTATCTAGATACTACATTGACTATCAACTGAACACTATGGTACGTAAATCAAACTTGTGTTATCTCTTAAGTAATCATTCAACCTCACCACTACAATGACCTAACATGACTTCAATGATGGATTTCTATTGCTTATAAAAAATATTATCTCTATACAAAAAATGATAAATGAAAAATAACTATGGTAAGGTTTTAAACTCCAAATATTACACATCCAAGTAGGAAGCTCAACCACTATGCCAAATACTATCAAAGAATCATAACATCCATAACCATTTCTAATATATTATTTTTTGAAGTAAAGATGATCCATAATAGATAAAATTAAAACTACAACTATCAAAAATATCCTATGGATTTTAAACTTACAATTGTCTATTTGCCAATGATGGAACTTATCATCACAATACTATGAGAGAAATGTTAAGAAAAATTACCATTTTATCATCTAAAAAAAAATCTTCCAACATGAATTAAACAAATTATCCCTTGAGACTCACACTTAGCACCACTTTCCTACAAAGAAAACAAGTTGCCACTCCACCTTTGGGGTTGAACATTTAAAAAATCACCATGGTGCTTTTTGTTTCTCTCTACACATACAATCAGTAAAAGGAATGCATAGCCAATAACTTTTAAATGAGGATCTATTACTCTAAATTGAGATGATTTATCATTTCACTATAGACATGCATGTGATATATAATTACCTAGTGTTAATTATTTGGCTAAAAAATCCTATATACTACGTTATAAAATCTTGTAACAAAATATTTCTACACCTAGAGATTTGAATCTTTGATCTCCGAACTACGATTGGGTTGCCTTACCAATTTTATGGAAATTATATATGAGATCACTAAGTAAAATTAAAAAATAACAATCCACTATACCTATGCATGTTATACAAAAATAAAATTATGCCTGTCAACCTTTGAACTCAAAACCACTAATGGTCAAGGTGTATCCCTTTCCATTACACCATGATATTATATTATAATATAAAATAACCATAAAATAAAATACCAAATAGAACAAAAGCATGTGCACCCACTGAAACTCACCATCCCATTTTTTTCACCCTAGTGTGGTTTATCATCAAGCAAAGTAATCTTTGATAGGATATTAATCATAAAATTTGTAAATTATCTAGGCAAAAAACAAGAATATTTGGATGCAAAATTAGACATCAAAACAAAAAAAGACCAAAAGAGGTGAACTACAACTTTCTAAAAATTTACAAGTAATAAAAAAAAGCTAATAGCTCATCGATATCTTCCATGGTTTATCCTATCCAATGTTTTTCTAGAATACAAATTTTCAAGCAATGTAGAGGTATTTACCATGCATTAGATCCTACCCATGGTCCATTTGGAAATTGGAGGTGATCTATCAAATGTTAGACTCTTATTCTTCATATTTTTAAACTATGTAGATTACCTCTCATATTTTTTGAGCTAGTGCCAAAACTAAGTTCAAATTAAAGAAGTAAGTGGATTATTTTCTAGGGATTTAAAAAAACTCAAATATCCAATCCACCATTTTCCATAGAAATTGTCCTTTAGGGCATCATTGGAATTATCCATGAAAAATAATCAACTAACATAATGGATTGAACGTGAAGAGTGGAAAACATGATGAATATTTCTCTTGATCCAATTAGTTGCTACCATATAAGAGATCCTCATGATATAAGCTTCCACTAGGGCTTTTAATAATAAAATCCTTGAAAAATTTATATAAGATCTTCCTCACAAACTACTTCAAATATTATTTTTGCATAGTTGAGTGAAGTTGTTGTATATTGGCTTTATAATCTTATTAAAATTCATAATCCTATCTCTAAATGAACAAAATCAATAAATCCACATGAATCTTATATAGAAAGCATAAGAAATAATGAAAGATAAAATAATATAGTGAGCACTTATAAGCACTATAAATAATCTCTATATCATCCATAGATAAGAATAAGAACACTCCAATGATCAAATAACAGAGTGATGAGGGGTATTTATGCCAATACCAAATCTCTAATTACATAAATGAACTTTAAGTTGGACTAACATAATAAGAGGGCTTAAGGTAAATTTAATGTTATAAGGTAGGTTTATCTATAACAAGGTTAATTATGGGCTATAGGGATTACATAATAAAATATTACAATAAATTGTATATGTTGTACAATGAGATACCCTTAAGATTATCCGAGATTACATCATACAATGTTAGCCTTGACCATGAATTAAATTATACTTTTAACATAATCTTCCACGTTGTCATTATTCTTCATTCTCATTTTTTAATATTTTATGTTCAATATCTATAACTTCACTAATTTTACTTGAGCTAATATTTGCTAAGTTATCATCAAGGTGTCCCAAGATCCTTTGGCAATCTTGATACTCACAATTCTTAAGAAATGCTTATATAAAGAACTATGTGTATGTGATAAAAGCTAAGACATCTTGTCTTTGTGCTTTATACTAAAAGTGTAATCATATGTATGGACAAAGCTAACATTATATAATGTAATATTGTATAATATTAGAAGTAGTCATCATATATTGTATTTAATTTATTATATTATTTTTAATTACATAACCCCTATGGAGTAAGGCTATCCATGTTATGGTTAAACCTCTCTTATAACTTGTAATAAACCTGAATCCCTCCTGTTATATCGGCTTAAGTTAACTTGTTTATGTATTATCAATTTTTATTAATATAAATACCATCTAGCATTCCATTCATTATATCAAAGTGTTGTGATTCTTATATATGGATAATATAGTAATTATTTGGTGCTCAAAGGAACCTATTATCTATATTTTTATTTCATCCTTATTTATACTTTTTGCATAATATTTCAATAAATGGATTACTTCTAGTCATTACTAGGAATAGCTATGAAATACAACACAATATTAGAGTGGGTATAGAGAATCATTGTTAAGTAAAACAAAACGTTTGTTAAAATACTCTAATATTAATTTTGACTTCTAGGATGAATTAGTTCTAAAACATTCATAAGCACCTTTAGAAAAAGAGGCAAATGAAATATCTATTTTTTCTCTAAATATTAGATTTTTTTGGACAATTTACATCTACTCTAGGTTATGGTATATTATTATCAAAATATATTTGATATATTTTGTGGATATTCAAACCACTTATAGTGGAAAAACTATTTCCTCTTAGACAAAAAAAAGGTGTTTTTAATTCTTCATAGAGTCAAACATTATTTTTGTACAAATAAGACTGTGTGCCATCCTAAAGGAGATAGAATTATGATGTTTTCATATTATAAGGGAGATTTCATGTCTTCAATGGAAGAAGGAAAATGAGGCTTATTAATTTGTCTTAATTTAAATCTCACACAAGATGTTCATTTAAATTGTTTTAGCTCTTTATTGCTATGGATCATGGCACATGTCATTATAAAGAGAGCACACCTTTAAATCCAAGTGGTGATAGTGATATTAAGGCTAGATGCGTATAACATAAGGACATTATACCTTTTGATGTAAGGAGGAAAAGAAGGAATTTATTTCTTATTATTTTTTCTTAGAAAGAAATAGGAAGGAAATTTACAAAAAAAATAATATTTTTTAAAAATGTCATGCTAGGGCTATTTTGGAGTGTAAAATTCTAGAGGACATCACTTTTGCATATAGAAGTAATTTAGGACTTTTTTTAAATTGTATGTTTTTTAACTATCTATATTGGTATTTATCCAAGGACTTACTATAAGTGGAGGGATGCATTATTGTTACATTGACTTCAAGATTTATTACCCCTATTCAAAGGGATAAGATAAATGTACATTATGCAATTAGAATATTTACTCCATATTCATGGGAATCATAGTTAGATTTGTGACACTTCTAGTAGTTATTGGACCTTTTGGAGGTATAAAAAACTAGATTATGATTTAATTAATATTTCCTCTTCCTATTAGATCACTTGGGCTATTGATTTTTTTATGCATGAAGATCTAAGCCTTCATGATTTATTATTGCTTTTATTCTTTATCTAGGTATTCTAAACTTTTTTGGTAGCTCTTCTCATAAACAAGCTCATGTAAATCCTCTTGGGGTGAAAAAAATCAAGAGTCCCAAGGGAAATTCAAAGTTTCTAAATAAGGTAAGACATATTATTGAAGTGAAGGTCATAATTTCATGTCTTGTATTATGTGGTTATAGAATACTGGAGGAAATTTTAAGAAGGGGTATTCTTGTTATTTCTTCCTCATGTAGAATTATAGAGGAGTTGGTCCTTATATATGTGTGGGATTATCTAACTCTGGTGGTGGTGACTATGATATATACTATGGATACTCTTACATATATGAATCTTCACATAATCAAACTTCTATATGGTGAGGGATTTGGTTGATAATTTTTCAACTAAGGAGGCCCAATAGAGCATCCATTATGGTGAAATATGTTATTATTACTAATATATTTTCTTCTTAGGCACTCAATTTAGATTATGATGGGATGTTAAAAGTATAATCTGACTTATGGCCAAGGCATACATTGTACTATATAATCTTGTATAGGTATATGAGCAATTATTGTACTAATACTTTTAAATTATTGTATATTATGTAATTATGTGATCCTTCTAGGCCATGGTTAACCTTGTTATTGTTAAAACCATATTATAACATGTAATAAATCTAAAACCATCTTGTTATATCAAGTTAGGTTAAATTATTTAAGTAGCTAGAGATTCTTATTATGTATTGGTATAAATACTCCCACCACTACATCCATTGTACTATATTGTTATGATTCTTATCTATAGATAATAAAGTGATTAGTTAGTGCTCAAGGGAACCCATCATCCACATATTTGTTTTGTTATTTAATATTCTTTGTATAATATTCAAGTGAATTGATTACTTATGTGAGTGAATTGTAAAAAGGTATGAAATACAACACTTCCCCAAATTTATTCTTTTTATGGATGATAAAATTAGCCAATGTATAGGTTTTCTATATCCAATTTTCACAATAATCCATGTTTTCTTGTTGTCTCAATAGTATCTTGATGCTTTACATTCTCTCCAAATCTAAGTGAGAATATTTATTTCTTCCTTATTTATGTTCACTTACAATGCCAATTCTATACTATTGTAATTTCTATCTTACTCTTGTCATATTCTATTTTTATCTCGTTTACTGTCATAATTTCCAATATCTATAACTTAAGTATACCTAGGCCAACTATTTCTATTATAGATTAGAAATAAGAGGATAAGGCATCAACCATGCATCACACCACAAAATTATAAGATCCACTTTATTTTTTGATTAATTACAAACTCTTATAAAATTTCATTTTGTCAAGCCCCTACGTATAGTTTATTTACTAAATAATTACATCATATCAATAATCTTTAAATATTTTTCCAAACATTTTTCTTGATATTTTAATAAATTTCAAGCAAATTTTACCTCTAAAGACAAACTCATAAGTTCACAATTTTACACGCTTAACTATCTAATGTTATTTCCTTTGCAATCCCTATCCTACATACAAAGAAGAAACCTATTTTTTTCTCAAATCCTCTACAAATAAGATCCTTTTTCATTTTTTTTTTTTTAATTTAAATGTCATACCTTTTTATAATATTGAAAAAAACATAAAATATGTAGAGATGGATTTTAGTATCTATAGAATTTAATAATTAATATTTTAATAAATACAAAATATTACATAAAGTTTAACATAAAAATATTTCTTTCTCTCATAATTATAATAAAAAATTGTTATACAATAAACTTAAACAATAATAGTAATTCTTTTTTTTTTTAATATTTTAATACATAGATTACAATTTTTTAAATCTCATAAAAATTCAATAACAATAATAAATTGCATAGATCAATGTATTAAATAGAGGGAAGATATTAATGCAAATCATAATTCTTATCTTCGTCATTACATTTAATAAGATATATATGAATGGTTTTAAAACTATACATTGTTCAACTCTAATGAAATGTAAATGAAGGTGTTTTGATTTTTAAATGTTTTACTAAATTGTAACGACCCTTCTAGCACCACAAAGGAATATTGATGAATTCATGAGTTATACTTACCTTTTATTCCTAGAATATGGTATTGTTGATGGTTGTGGTGTATACAGGACCAGGTACACTCCTTCGATGGACAGAAGAAAGTTGAAGAAAAATATAAGTGGGAAATATTGATTCAACCCATGAGTACATGGAAGCTCACCCAGTTGCATATCATATAGGAGCATGTAGAATATTGACATATATTGCATGAAAATTTCCTTTGAATATTTGAATTTTTATGGCAATAAAAATACCAAAGGCTATGGGATCTATTTTGGTAACTTGGAGATTGTTGAATGGTTGTGTTTGAAGTTTATTGAATAATATATGAAACAATAATAATAAAAATAAATAAAATAACATTTTATTTTCTTATTGCATAGTGGATATGGTGGAGTGTGGTGTATGTTGTGTTTTATATAATTTGGATAACGATGAGCCATTTTCATGATTGTTTTGTTTATTTAACCTCCATGTCTCTAAGAGAAAAAACCAAGGGAGTTCATATGGAGGAAAAGTGAGGTGAATATCTTGCATTCTGGTTTTAAAAAAAGGATATATCATGAATTGGAGGGTTTTTGCATTGGGTAATCTATACAGAGGTGAAGCCAATGAATTTTGGGATAGGAAGAAATAGAAAGAAAGAGAAAACCAAGAGTGCACACATAAAAATTACAGGTCAAAATCCTAATTTTTTATAAAATCGATGCTACTGGAATAATTTTGGGATACTAGAATTTTTTTTTTGGTTGTGATCCTCTTTTATTATACAAACTATTATATACTTTTGTAATGGCTATTTTATAACTATGCTTTAACTACACTGCATTGTGCTCATAGATGGATGTAGTGCTTAAGTCTAAGAGTTGATGGAAACGTGTGGATGTTGTTTGAGTAAGAACAATGGCATTGTAGAAAAGATATAAAAAAGGGAATTGCATATTTGATATTGTATAAATTCTATTATTTGGGTTTGATAGTATCTTTCAATTCAAATATGAAAAATATTCTTTGATGGCAAGTATTTAATATTTAAAAGTAAGATTCAGAGTGATTATTTTCCATGGTATTGCTCTTTGATCTTTGCTCTTTGAAATGATGGTGTTGTGGAAGCTATATTGCTTGTTGGAAGCTTAAAAAATCTTGTTGCAGTGTGAATGCTTGACTACTTAAAATTAGAAAAAATTCATAACTAGATTGTAAATGCATTCAAGCCATAAATTGAGGTTGTTTCTGACCCCTCTCTTCATCAAATTTGGAGTCGACAAGATAGCTCGCTATTGGATGGCATAAAGGAGTTGTATTCAAAACTAGGTGATGCTAGAGAGCTAGATAAAGAATTAAAGTTGGCCCTATGTTTTTATAAAATAGATACAAACATTGTTTTTTATATTGTATTAATCTCATAGGTTAAATTTAAAAAGACGTTTTGTAATGCTAAAACATATATATTTTAAGCAAGCATTATTTGAATAACATAACTTGTAATATTATTATTTTTTATTTTAATATAAAGTGCAGACGTCGTCCTTTCTGAATAAGTAGGATATGTAGGGAAACTCTATTGTAGATTGTGAAGAATTATTCATGCTTGATGTAATAAAATTTCCTATTATCATCCATGTAGAATGGCGTTTGGTGTAATGGAAGTTGCTTAGTTATTATCATCCATGTGGTTGTGAGGTTAATTCCTCTTGTGTTTGCTCGAACGAGCTCTGATATTTGTAAATATTTGTAAACGATGTTCAATATAAAAACATTTCCTATTAACGTTGACGGACGCATAATTGGTCTTCCATAATATATATTGTATAGTTATATTTTTGTTTAAACACCATCAAAAAACTTTTATAGGATTAGGAAGCACAAGTGAATTGGTTTTGTGATGAATGCATTAAAATTTACAATATTGAAATTTATTGGACTTTTAAAACTTTATTCCCCTTTAAGTATTCCTTATCGAAGAATGTAATTTTTGCTTTGGATTAATGAGAGGTGGAATCCAAGATTCTTGCTAACATAGTATTAATAGAATATTCCTCCTTGTATTAAATATTATATATCTTAGACCGTCTCCAACTATCAAATGTAGCATTTCTGAAAAGAAAGCATCATAGGGTGAAAATCTATGTTGCCATGGAGATGTCCTATCTACGTGTCCTTGTGAAATTAATTTTATTGACTAGAGAAGCCTTTTTAAACCCATTCTATGGATGAAAATATTAAATTAACTCTTGGTTAAAAGAGTTAAATAAGGGTTAAATTATATATTTTTGCTGCTAAGACATTTCAGAAATAATAGAAAAGAATATAAAAATTATATCTTGTTTTCAACAGAGCTTATGAAACAAAGGTTATTTGTAAATTGGTTTTGCATCCAAAAATTAGACTACCCTCAATATTTTATATTTGGAATACATTATTATCATCGTGTATTTATTAATGTAAAAATGGTTTAACTTCATACTTTATTTAAAGTAAATAGGTTGAGAAACAATGAATAACTTAAGCTATGATAGAGAAAGCACCTTCATAATTGCACTCTTATGTCATGATGAAATCTAGATAGTGAGATCATGAGTGGAATATAGCTTTAAGAGTTATATAGTCTTACTTGCAGGCCTAAGTTATTTATAAGACCGAACACACAACCAAAGTACATCCAAGAACAAAGGTTAAGTGTTGAAATTAGTTAAATATTTAAAAAGGATCCTAAAGATCTTAGGCATACTATGTAAATGATATTATAATGTTATTAGCTAAACTATAGAAGTATTACATATTCAGAAAAATAATATTAAAAAAAAATATATATTTAATTGTAAATGATTATTTTAATGTTATGGAAATTAACCCTTCTAAAAGAATATTATCTATTAGTTAGAGAAGTGATTTATACATGGGTTAAAACTAATGTTGTTTTAAAAATTAAAAAAACTACAAAATTTTAAATTGAGGTTATATCAATTTGGGTTAACTAGTAAACTCTCCCTTGAGGAACCTTATCTAAAAACCTAGACATTCTTCTAGGGGTAGGCGAACAATATAGTAAAGTATAACATTTATGATAGATATTTGAAGGATAATTATTAGGAGATCCATAGAATAAACTAACTAGTGATCTCATAAATAAGGAAAAATACCATAGGATATGAACCCTCATTTATTGACCAAAGGATCATCAAGAAGGATGATATTTACCTTTTCACCCAATACTGGAGCTTGTAAGTTGGTAACCCATGCAACTTAGGAATAGTCATTTTCTAATAGGGTAGGTCAAAACAAGTGACCTTGTCAAAACTAGTAATGAAGAGGGGTATGGGATGCTTCCTTTAGGTTATTACTCATGAAGTATAGTGATAGGTAATGCATTGTTTTGACTATGAGTGGACTAGTATGCCCAAGAAAACTAGTCCAAGCATGACATTTGGTATGGGATAAATTATTGTGAGTGACGAATAGTAAATTGTAGTAAGTCTAATATCAGGGTAATTATATGGTCCTAGCTAACTCTGGTGGAATGGACAATCAGCTAGACACTATGTAAGCTAACCCCTTTCATAGTAAATTGTGAATAAATTGATCAAGTTAGATCAGGGTTCATCATGCTAAGGGATGGACAAAGTATGCATCCACCCTCTAGGTGTTATGGACCCTAGAGGATAACCCTAGCCGTGGATCAACACTTTTGCCAGAACAAGAGGATATTAAATGAGAAAAGTTGGATCCGCAAAATGACACCTTCCACAATATTTGGCTAATCTCATCCACTTGGGAGATTATCTGTAGCAGTCTTGGTTCCCAATAGTGGTATGGTTTACCTTGTACTAGTTGAAAACATTATATGAACTCTAATTACTATTGATATGAAATCTCTTTTCTAGGATGAACAATAAACTTAAAACAAAAAAAAAAATAGCTTGAAAATTTCTAGAGTGTGGTACAACCAAGTGAGTAGACTTGGGTTGTTACATGTGGTATTAGAGAATATGAGATCTTTATGTTATAAGAATTTATAAATTATCTATTATAAATATAAAACAATAATTGACCTAGTTCTTTTGCCAATAGGTGTGATGGCACATTTGCTAGGAGGTGGTTCATATAGGAATCCCACAGGTAATAGTTAGGAAGAGACCCTCGTAAGACTTTAGAAAATACCTCGAATAGGAAATAGAAAAGGAGTTCCTCAAAGGGAAAGACAAATGAAACTACCAAGGAGGATAAAAGTTTGAAAAAAGTGGTTCAGTTACTACAATCACATATGGAGCAACAAAAAAATAAAATGGTGCAACAAAAAGTACATATGGCCCAAAAATATAAATTAATATTCTAACAATAAAAATTGATATAGGACTTAACCAAGAGTAGGTAAACTAAAGTTACATAGGAGGAAGTGCCTAACAATACTGTAAAGACTAGTAGGGATAGTGGGAGTTGAATTGGCCAAAGACTTGAAGAAGGTTGTAATTTCAAATTTTGATGATAGGGATGATGGAGATGCAATAAAAAATTGGTTGAATGAAGTGGAGTCATACGTTTCTATGACATATTTATCATCTGAATCCATAACTGAATGGGCTATACTACATTTGGTAGGAGCAATATTGGATCAGTGGAAGACCTATAAGAAAGAAAAGTGCATTGAAGTCACGAACCTTAAATGGGGAGTATTTGTAAAATATTTTAGGAAGAGGTTTCTAACTAAGTAATATTATATAGAAAAAATTGTTGAGTTTTCCACCCTAAAACAAGAATTAATGTTTGTTCAGGCATATCACCAAAAATTCATCCAACTATTGAATAGTGTGCTCCAGTATAAGAACACTGAGGAAATAAAGGTTCAAAAATTCATTTTGGGACTACATCCCAAGATCATAACTGTAGTCAATTTGCTTAACCCTGAATATATTCCAATTTTTTTTGATTTAGCCTATTAGAAAGAAGTAAATCAAGAAGTCAAAAAGGTATATTTCAACTATTAGAAGCTGTATGAAAAAGATAAGGATGAAATTAGGAAGCGAAAGAGCACAAGATTCATGAAATGGGATAAGGAGTAGAACAAAAAGGATAAAGAAGGGGATCAAAACAAGTTAAGGAATAAAAGTTAATTTTTTTTTTAGGGAAATACATTGATAAGGGGTGGTAAAATATATCCAAGAAGAATTGAACAGAGGCCATCATATCAGGAGAAGGCAATAAAGAAGAGGAATATTTTTTGTGGTCAATATGAAAAAAAAGAAAGAAACTAAAGTTACCTCTAAACACTTCCAAAAATACCCTATTTTTGAGTGAATTTAAATATGTTTTCCTGAGGATCTACCAAGTCTACCTCCCCAAAGAGAATTTAATTTCTCAATTGAACTCTTGCCTGAAGTTGTGCCAATTGCTAGGTCACCCTATAGGATAACCCCCATTGAGTTATAGGAACTCAAGACACAACTTTAGGACATGTTAGAGAAGGGTATTATCAAACCTAGTGTGTCTCCTTGGGGTGCTCTTGTTCTCTTCATTAAAAAGAAAGATGAATCCTTAAAATTATGCATAGACTATCAAATGCTTAACAAGGTCACCATAAATAAAAGGTATTCTTTACCAAGGATAGATGATTTTTTGATTAGTTGAAAGGAGCTACCATCTTCTCAAAAATTGATCTTAGATAAAGAAAGCACCAACTGAGAATTATAGAAGAAGACACATATAATATTGCTTTTAGAACAAGGTATGAATACTATGAGTTTACAGTCCTAACTTTTGGGTTGACTAACACCCTAGTTGCATTCATGAACCTCATGAACAATGCTTTTCAAGAGTTTCTAGATCGCTTTGTACTCATGTTCCTTAATGACATATTGATCTATTCTTGAAACAAGGAGGAGTACAATCAACATATGAGAATTGTACTTGAAGTTCTTAGGAGAAATCATATGTATGGGAAACTATCAAAATGTGAATTTTATACTCCTCAGGTACAATATTTTGGGCACATGATGTATTTTGAATGGAATGTTGTTGATCCTAAGAAAATTGAAGCTATTATTAGATGGCCTATGCCCATAAATGTAATTGAGGTGCGTAGTTTTATGGGATTGGTACGCTATTATAAATGTTTTATCAGGGGTTTATTAAAATTTCTCAACATATCACTAATCTCCAAATAAAGGAAAAGGATCTTAAGTGGATAGTTTAGTGTGAGGAAGCCTTCCATATTTTGAAAGAGAGGTTGACGATCACACCAATTCTCCAGTTACTTGATCATACCAAGAAGTTTATAGTGTGCATCGATGCATATATTGAGGGATTAGGAGGAGTTCTTACCCAAGATGAAGTAGATATTACCTTCAATTCAAGAAAACTTAAGAGATATGAGGTAAACTATGCCACTCATGATTTGGAGTTGGCAAGTGTTGTGCATGCTCTTAAGAGTTAGAGGTATTATTTGTTGGGGAAACCTTTTGAACTTAAGATAGACCATAAAAGTTTAAAGTACATTTTTACTCAATCCTTATTGAATACCAGACATCGTTGGTGGATGGATTTTTTGGCAGAGCATGATTTCAACATTGAATATATCAAAGGTAAAGAGAACAATATTATTGGGGCCTTAAGTTAGAGACGGTGTATTACCATGATGATACAATTTCACTATTATTTGGTGGACTAGGTTAGGGAAATGCAACAAAAGGATGAATTTTGTCAAAAATGTCAATCTTAGATTGAGCTGAAACATAATAAGGATATAGGGTTTGTATATAATAATTATTTATTATATTTTAGAAATATATTAGTTGTTCAAAATTTGGGTGGTTTAAGAGAAATTATCCTAAAGGAGGTACATAATACTCCTTATTCTATGTATTCAGGTGGGGTGAATATGCATGAGAATTTGAGAAAGGTCTTTTAATAGCCTATAATAAAAAAATATATTAATGATTTTGTGCCTAGGTGTTTAGAGTGTCAACAAGTTAAAGTAGAAAATTTACATCCAACAGGTCATTTATACCCATACGACATTCCTACATAGAAATGGTAGGTGGTGTCAATGGAATTTGTAGTTAGATTACCTAATACTAGACTTAGGCGTGATGCAATCCTAGTTGTAGTAGATAAATTAACCAAGGTTGCAAATTTCATACCTAAGAATGTACAAAATGATTCACCTGCCATAGCAAGTAATTTTTCTAGGGAGATAGTGTGATTACATGGGTTTCTAGAAGTTATAATTCTAGATAGGGATTCATGCTTTACTTCAGAATTTTGGAAAGATTTGCATCAAGAATTGGATACCCAACTTAATATTAGTTTAGCTTATCACCCTAAGATAGATGGATATACTGAGAAGGTGAATCAGGTCCTAGAGGATATGCTTATAATGTATTGTATGGATCGATACACTAAATGGGAAGATTATTTATACCTAGTTAATTTTTATTATAGTAAAAATTATCATACTTCACTAGGTATGGCTCCATTTGAAGCCCTATATAGGATAAGGTGCAAGAATCCCTTATATTGGGATAATCCGAAGGATCAGGTAGACATTGAATGAAAAATTGTGAAAAAAAATCAAGGAGAAATTAAAAGGAATTTTCCAAGAGCTTAAAGAGGTTGTGGATCACCAAAAGAGCTATGCAGACCTCAAAAGAACATCGAAGGAATTATTTGTGGGTGAAAAAGTGTTCTTAAGGGTGAAACCTACAATTTTTTTATTAAATACTCCAAAATTGACCCTAGATTTGTGGGTCCATTTGAAATTATAGGTAAAATAAGTCTTGTTGCCTACAAACTTGCTTTTCCACCTAGATTATCAAAATCCATGATGTTTTTCATGTGTCTCTACTTAGAAAGTACATTGTTGAGCCTACTTATATTTGGGATATTTTCATTTTACAGATGTCAAACCCACTAAAAATTGAAGTTCATCCAGTCAAAATGCCTGGTTTTAGGACCAAGAGGAGGAGAAGAGACATTGACCAATGTTGGGTCAAATGGGACCAATACTAAGACAGAAATACCACACGGGAAAATGTGGCTGATATACATAAATAATTTCATTTCCTATTTGAGTGAACATGAATATTTTAAAATATTATGTGGATTTATGGATAAAAATCTAAATAGGTGTGGATGTCTATTTGGACTATTGAGTAGAGTGGTTTTTGAGTATGTTTTAGTTAATGTATGAATATATGGTTGAATTAAAATATAAAAAACTATGTGGAGTGGATTTTGTAAACATGTTTGAGTTATTAAATGATATATGTGTGAAAATATATGTATATTTATGGAATATTGAATGTATATGTATATATTTTGTCTTATTAAACATGCATTAAATACAAGGGCTATGTTTATTTAGAGTGGGGGAGGATGTAACAACCCTCCTAGAACCACTAAGGATTATTGATGAATTGATGAATTATACTTATATTTTATTTCTAGAATATGGTATTGCTAATGGTTGTGGTGTATGTAGGACCAGGTACACTCCTTGGATAGACAGAAGAACATTGATGAAAAAAGGCAAGTGGGAAATGATGATTTATCCTGTGAGTACATGGAAGCTCACCCAATTTCATCTTAAATAGGAACCTGTAGAATATTTAAGTTACATTGCATGATAATCGTCTTTGAATATTTTAATTTTGATGGCAATGAAAATACCAAAGGGTATGGGAGCCATTTTAGTGACTTGGAGATTGTTGAATGGTTGTTTTGAATTTTATTGAATAATATAGGAAAAATATAATAATAAATAAATAAAATAACCAATTCTTTTATCTTATTGCATAGTGGATATGGTGGAGTGTGGTGTATGTTGTGTTTTAGGTGATTTGAATAATGACATGCCATTTTCATGATTATTTTGTTTAACCTCCATGTCCTCGAGAGCAAAAACAAAGGAGTTCATTTGGGTGAAAAGTGAGGGGAATATCTCGCATTCTAGTTTTTGAATAAAAAAAAGGAGGATATATCGTGCACTGGGGGGTTTTTGCATTAGGTATTCTATACGAGGGTGAAGCCAATGAATGTTGGGATAGAAAGAAAGTGGAAACTGGGAGCACACACATAAAAATTGTAGGTTAAAATCCTAATTGTTGATAAAATCAATTCTACTGGAATTATTTGGGGTTACTAGAATTTGTTTTTTTGGTTGTGATACTCTTTTATTATATAAATAGTTATATACTATTGTAATAGTTATTTTCTAATTGTTCTTTAACTACACTACATTGTGCTCACGAATGGGTGTAGTGCTTAAGTCTAAGAGTTGTTGGAAAAGTTTGAATGTTGTTTGAGTAAGAACAATGGCATTGTGGAAAAGATATCAAAAAGGGAATTGCATGTTTGATATTGTATAAATTATATTATTTGGGTTTGATAGTATCTTTCAGTGTAAATATGGAAAAATGTTCTTCGATTGCATGTCTTTAATATTTAAAAACAAGATTTTGGGTGATTGTTCTCCATGGTATTGCTCTTTGATTTTTGCTTTTTCAAATGATGGTGTTGTGGAAGCTATATTGCTTGTTGGAAGCTTGAAAATTTTGGTTGCAGTGTGAATTGTTGGCTACATAAACTTAGGAAAAGATCATAACTAGACTGTAAATGCATTCAAGCCATAAATTGAGGTCATTTCTGATCCCTCCCTTTATCAAATTTGGAGTCAATGAGATAGTTGACTATTGGGTAGCACAAAGAGGGAGTTGTATTCAAAACTAGGTGACACCAGAGAGCTAGATAATGAATAAATGTTATCCCTATGTTGTTATAAAATAGTTACAGGCATTGCTTTATGTATTGTATTAATCTCATTAGCTAAATTTGAAGAGTCATTTTGTAATACTAAAACATATATCTTTTAAGCAAGCGTGATATGAATAACATAACTTATAATATCGTCCTTTTGATTTTAATATACAGTGTATATGATGTCCTTTCCAAATAAGTAGGATATGTAGGGAAATTATGTTGCAGATTATGAACAATTATTCATGCTTGCATGTAATGAAATTTCTTGTTAATATCGACAAAGGTGTCATTGGTCTTCCATAATAGATATTATACAATTATATTTCTGTTTAAACACCATCAATAAAATTTTATAGTATTTGGAAGCATAAGTGAATTATTTTTATGATGAATGCATTAAAATTTATAATATTGAAATTTATTGGTTTTTAAAACTTTATTCCACTTTAAATATTCCTTATCGAATAATGTAATTTTTGGTTTAGATTAATCAGAGGTGGAACCCAAGATTCTTGCTAACATAATATAAATAGAATATTTCTCCTTGTATTAAATCTTATATGTTTTAAATTGTCTCCAACTATAAAATGTACCATTGCTGAAAAGAAAGCAAGGTAGGGTGAACATTTGTGTTGCCATTGCGATTTCCTATCCAAGAATCCTAGCGAAATTAATTTTATTGACTAGAGAACCCTTTTTAAAACCATTATGTGGATGAAATTATTAAATGACTTCTTGGTTAAAAGTGTTAAATAAGGGCTAAATTATATACTACTACTGCTGATGTATTCAAGAAATAATAGAAAATAATATAAAAATTATATCTTATTTCCAACAAAGCTTATGAAATAAGGTTACATGTAAATTGGTTTTGTATCCAAAGTTTAGACTACCTTGAAGATTTTATACATGAAATACGTTATTATGCATCTTGTATTTATTAATATAAAAATTGTTGAGCTTCATACTTTATACAAAGTAAATAGGCTGAGAAACAATGAAGAACTTAAGCTATGATAGAGGAAGCACCTTCATAATTGTATTTTTATGTAACAATTAAATCTAGATTGTGAGATTATAAGTGGCATATAGATTAAGAGTTATATAGTATTACCTACAGTTCTAAGTTATTTATAAGACCGAACACACAACCATAGTACATCCAAGAACAAAGGTTAAGTGTTGACATTGATTAAATATTTAAAAATTATCTCAAAGATCTTAGGCATGTTGTATAAGTGAGACAATAATTTTTTTTTTTATTTGTGGAAAAAATCCCAAAAGGGATGCCACTTTCGGGTAAGACCCAAGGAGGCAGGGGTATCCATTCCGCCAAAAACGCCCAGGACTCGGACCTGGCCTACCACCTTTGACATACTCAAAGAGCAAACAAACACACAAAACCAAATTTAAAAATAAGTAAATAACAACAAATATAATAAAATAAAATAAAAAACATGCTCCTTGAGTGTGTCAAAAACAAAAGCACAACCAAGCACACACAATAAGATAAAAGAAACCACAACACAAACCACATAGAAAAACACAAGAACCACATAACAAAACACAAACAAGACAAAAACAACAGAACACTACAAAGACATAACCCAAAAAAAACATGAAAAATAAACACAACCAAAACCTAAAAAATTTTAAAAAATAAAATAAAAATAAAAATAAAAAACAACCAACAACAGACAATAAACAAAAACAAAAAACATAGAAAACACTCACACATAAAAACATGAAATAACACAAACAAAGAGAAACCCAAGAACAAGAACGAAAAAAACACAAGAACAATAACAAAAAACATAAAAAAAAAAAAACAACAAAAACACAAGAACAACAAAAAACAACACAAAGAACACAAAAACAAAACAAAACAAAAGAACCCACCCACCTTAAAAAACTAAACAAAAAAAACAAAAAAGAAAAAAGAAAAAAAATTGAACAAAACAATGACCTATCTAGACCAGAAGACTATTAAGGCAAGAATCAACAAAGGAAACAAAATAAAGAATAGAATGAGCTAGGGAACTAAAAAAAACTGAATGAACCAAAGAGAAGCAAAAAAAAAACAAGAAGAAACTAGGTACCTTCAAAACTGGAGCCATCCAAAGAAATGATAGAAAGAAGAGCCAATTGAGAAGCCCACCATATAGGAGGGTGGCCATAACAAGTAAGATCACCTTTGTCCAAAGCCAAATTAGCTAAAGCATCATCACTCTTGTTTTGATCTCTGACCACATGATTGTAATCAAATTTCAAAAATCCCATCTGGATTAACTGAATCTTCTCAATAATTCTTTTTATTCTCCAATCCACCTTATGATTCTTAGGAGTCTTCAAGATATTAATCATAAGTTGAGAGTCAGACTCAACTAACACCTTTTCCCATCCAACCTTAGTAGCCTCCTGAAGGCCTCTGAGGATACCATACCCCTCAGCAAGGTTATTGGAAAGAATACCCAAATTCTTAGCAAAAGTAAAAACCAGGGAGCCATCCGAAAGTCTACCAATTCCTCCCACACTGGCTTTTCCAGGGTTCCCTCTAGAGGCTCCATCGGTATTGACTTTTCCAAAATCCTTAGGAGGAGGTTGCCAATTTCTAGTCCTATCCATCTTACTAATACTCACATTCCATTTAAGTTGGTTGCCCTTAGAAGATTTAATATTCAATATTTGCATCACTTGATCCCATATTTGGTGGGAGTTTTGGGGGTGATTAAGGAGTTGATGGACTGATTCAACTAAGTTGGCTATGGTATTTTGCCAAATATAGTGAATATCCTTCCTATCTTGATTAAAAATTTGGTTGTTCCTTTCATTCCAAATATTCCAAAGAAGAATGGTAGAACCCATCCAAACTAACTGCCTAATAAAATGATCAACACCCTCTTGATTAGGCCAATCCCTCCAAAGTTGTTCAAAAGTAAAAAAATTGGACCACTGTAAGCCAAGTAAAGTGGCCATTCTCCTCCATAGCTCGGAGGCTAAAGTACACTCAATAAAAATATGGTTGATATTTTCTACATTCTCTTCACACATTTCACATCTAAAAGGGCCATGAAAACCATGCTTCATAAGTTGCTCACCAGTAAGCACCCTACGATGCAATAAAAGCCAATTAAAGAACCTCACCTTAGGCCAGAGATTTTGAGCCCACAATCGAGAAAATATGTCAGAAGAATGGTTGGGATTATTATGGCATAAGGTCAAATAACCTTGAGCAACTGAATACTCACCCTTAGTAGTGTTGTTCCATCCAAAACAATCTTTTTCATGGGACCAAGAGAGGGATCTCATATGAAGGATGCCTTGGATATCTTGTCTTTGCCTTTCTGGGATTTGAATAGGCCAGTCCTCAATAGGGATCCAATATCTACCAACCTTTGAATTACCGAGTATGGTATCGACGAGTAATTAGCCACCTTTATCCAATTAGCTCGGTGAAGCTCCTCCATCCAAGGCCTCCAATCGGGAAACTAAGTTATCAAAGGCTTGTGACCATCCCAAGAATCTGTCCAAAAATTTGCATGTTGACCATTATGAATGATCCAAAATAATTTTTTCTTTATCAAATCCTCACCGGTCTTAAGAACTGCTAAAATGGGAGAACCTTTGGTAGGAAGTTGATAGCGAACAAGGTCTTCAGGACTTTTGTTCTCAACATATTTAACATGGAGATTATTGGCCCAAAGAGCATTGGGGTTATGCAACATCCTCCAATATAATTTAGCAGCTAAATATTTGTTGTTATTAATTGAAGACCGGAATCCTAACCCCCCTTCACTCTTAGGAAGACATAAAGTATCCCATTTCACCAAGGCCCATTTTCTTTTCTCCTTAGTACCACTCCAAAGGAAACGATGACTGATTTGATCCAATTCTCGAAGAATAGCCTTTGGGATATTCAAAACGAAAGAAACATAAATAGGAATAGCTTGAAGGACTGATTTTACCAAGGTGATTCTACCCCCATAAGAAAGCCACTTGTTGGTCCACTTTCCAATTTTCTTCTTGACTTTGTCCAACAACCAATTCCAATATTTATTTTTCTACCTTTGAATATTTATGGGAATACCTAAATAAGTGATTGGAAGAGAGGTCTTCTTATATCTTAATTTATCCAAGACCATGGATTCCTGTCTAGCAGAGTAGTGAAAGAAAATAACTTTAGATTTTTCTTCATTTATCAACTGCCCAGTAGCCTTAGAAAAACAACTAATGATTTGCTTAATATTAGAAGCTTCCTTAACTGTAGCTTTACCTAAAAGAGTAGAGCCATCCAAAAATTGAAGATGAGATATAGGTCTAGCTCCATGAGCAATGGTAACTCCCTTAAGGGTTTTGTTTTCCCTCTTTTTGGTTATAGTCCTACCCAAGCATTTAGTAAGAATGATGAATAAATAAGGGGATAGCGGGTCACCTTGCCTAATACCTCTAGAAGCTAGGAAATACTGAGAAGGCCTACCATTGATAAGAACTAAGTAGGAAACTAAAGAGATACATCCCATAATCCAATCCATCCAATCCTTAGAGAAACCAAATTGCCTCAAAACTTTGATAAGGAAGTGTCAATCCACTCTGTCATAAGCTTTGGATAAGTCTAATCGAATGAACATGGAAGGAGAATTTTGCATATCCATGGAATGGATGGCTTCCTGAGCAAGAACTATCTCATCCACTATTTGACGTCCTTCCACATAACCCCTTTATCTGGGGAAATAATATTATGCAAAAGAGGCTTCAACCTTTTTGCCATGATTTTAGTAATGATTTTGAGAAGAACATTACATAAAGCAATAGGTCTAAAAGCTAAGATATGATCAACCTCTTGAGCTTTTGGAACAAGAGTAATATAAGTTTTATTGATAACCTTCAAAATTTATTTGGCTTTCCTTGCTTCTTCCACCACCTCTAATAAATAAACATGAAGTATATCCCATAACTCTTGGTAGAACTCAATGGGAAAACCATCAGGACCTGGGGTTTTCCCTTTTTGCATTTTAAAAACTACTTGTTGAAGCTCATTGATAGTAATTGGAGCAGTCAAAATAGATTTCTCCTCAGAAGTGATAAGAGAAGGGATTGCTTGAAGAACATTTTGTTGTGAAGCTGAGTCAAGAGGAGTAGCAACAAAAAGATTGGAAAAGTAATCAACAACAATAGAGTTCATGCCATCCCAAGTATAAAAAACATCTCCAGAATATGATTTTTAGGAAGAAATAAAGTTGTGATATCTTCGAGCTAGAAGAGATTTGTGGAAGAAATTTGTGTTTCGATCTCCTTCTTTGAGCCATTGAATTCTAGATTTTTGCTTCCATAAGATTTCTTCTCTTTTTTCCCATTCCTTTAAATGAGTTGTGAGTTTAAATTCATATGCACTTATCTTCTTTGTAAGGCCATCTAAATGGATTTTCTTATTCAAATTTTCAAGATGAGCAATAACTTCATGTTTTTTTTTTATGAACATCCCCAAACTCTTTCCAGGTCCAAGTCTTGATTTTGGATTTAATGTATTGCAGTCCTTTGGCAAATAAGGAACATCTTAGTCGCATGCCTAGGTTTACCTTCCTTCCACCATTGTTGCACATGAGATATGAAGTAAATGTCTCTAAGCCACATTAATTGAAAACAAAAAGGAGAGAAAGTCACATTGGTTTTCCACATTTCCACCATGACTGGCCAATGATCCGAACTAGCATTATTAAGAGTCTTCACTTTAGGAATGTGACCATGGATTAAGAAATTTTCATAGAGCAAAAACATATCCAATCTCTCCATTATACAAGCTAAGCCTTGCCTTCTGTTAGACCAAGTCATAAGGCCATTATCTAGTTGGATATCCACAAGATGGAGGTTTGCAATATATTCGCTCATGAGGTCAGTGCTTTTTTCCAAATTTCTACTTCCCCCCCTTTTCTCATTAAGAGAGAGGATGGTATTTAAATCTCCTCCGATCAAGATCCAAGATTTAGGAAAATGAGAGATAATATGAGTAATATCCTTCCACTGTCTTCTTTTTTTCCTCCAAAGAAGTCGGAGCATAAATAGTAATGCAGAGCATAATCTGGTTGGAATGTCTACTTTGAATAGCTATAGCCAACAAACCCCAACTGCCAACCATATGGTGAATAACTACCTCTTTTGGGTCCCAAATACAAGCAATGCCACCCGAAGTCCCTTGGGAACTAAGGGAAACCACTTTTCGAGCTGGCCAAATTTACTGGCTATTAAGTCCATATCCTCCATTGACATATTTGTTTCTTGAAGGAAAACAAGATGTGGATGATTTATCTGAATCATTCTTCTAATTTCATTTTGTTTTGAAAGACTCCCTTTGAGTCCTCTAATATTCCAAGTGATGATCTTCATTAATACCATGGCTAAAAAGTTGGGAAGGACATTAATATTACCTTCCTCTACAAGCTTTTCACCTTCTTTTACCATATGATATTGATTGGTCTTGCGACCTACTTTTTGATTAGAATCCATCTTCAATTTTTGTTTCCCTGTTTCTCGACTTATTCCAATTGAATATGAGATGGTTTCTAACCTTGAATAATGCTTGTACACAACCAAAATTTTATTAGATGGTTCAACGGAGTCTATATTGGGACCTGCATTATTTGAAGTTTTGACATTTGAAATATTGTTTTTCTTGTGTAAATTTTCTCATTTTTTTTTCTTTTGAAAACCTTTGATTTGTTGGTTTATCTCTAAGTTCTTCCCTTCATATTTAAATTGTGTTTCTAATATTTTAGTTTCCATTATTTCCTCTTCCTCACTTGGGACATCATTTGTGGAAAGGATTTCAAACATATTAGCAGATGACTTTGATTGATCCTTCATAACTATTTTTTTCTGAGTGTTTTTCTTCTTAGGTATTTGGAAACCTGCTGAGTTTATATCTTCTTTATTTTGATCAGGAATTTTATTTGGGCAAGCACTAGCCAAATGACCATATTCATGATAAATTCTACAATGAAAAGGAATGTTATCATAGTCCACTACTTGCTCCCAAGTGTCTTCCCCAAATTGTAATGTGATATTTTTAGGTAGGGATTTGTTAAAATCCATTAAAACATAAATTCGAGCATAAATAATATGTTCAAAATTTTGAGTACAATCAATAGTCATCATAAAATTTCCTAAAGAGTTTCCAATTGAAGAAAAAATAGTAGGATTCCAAAATTCAATAGGGAGGCCAAAGATTCTAACCCACATAGGAGGATTCCAAAATTCAATAGGGAGGCCAAAGCTTTTCACCTATTTTTAGGTATGGGACTAAGATGTTCTGTTTTACCAAAATATTGCAATACATTAAATTTAAAATCAAGACTTGGAACTAGAAGGATTTTGGGGATGTTCATAAAAAAAACATGAATTTATTTCTCAACTTGAGAATTTGAATAAGAAAATCCATTTACATGGCCTCATAAAGAATAGAAGTGCAAATTAAATTAAACTCATAACTCAGTTAGAGGAATGGGAAAAAGAGAAGAACTCTTATGGAAGCAAAAATCTAGAATTCAATGGCTCAAAGAAGGAGATTGAAACACAAATTTCTTCCAAAAATATCTTCTAGATCGAAGATATCACAACTTTATTTCTTCCTTGAAATCATATTCTGGAGATGTTGTGTATACTTGGGATGGCATGAACTCTATTGTTTTCGATTACTTTTCCAATATTTTTGTTGCTACTCCTCTTGACTCAGCTTCTCAACAAAATGTTCTTCAAGCAATCCCTTCTCTTATCACTTCTTAGGAGAAATTTATTTCTACTGCTCCTATTACTATCAATGAGCTTTAATAGGTAGTTTTTAAAATACAAAAATGGAAAACCCTAGGTCCTGATGGTTTTCCCATTGAGTATTACCAAGAGTTTTGGGATATCCTTCATGCTGATTTATTAGAGGTGGTGGAAGAAGCCAGGAAAGCCAAAAAAAATTTTAAGGTTATCAATAAAATTTATATTACTCTTGTTCCAAAAGCTCAAGAGGTTGATCATATCTTAGATTTTAGACCTATTGCTTTATGTAATGTTCTTCTAAAAATCATTACTAAGATCATGGTAGAAAGGTTGAAGCCTCTTTTGCATAAGATTATTTTACCTAAGCAAGGGGGTTATGTGGAAGGGCATCAAATAGTATATGAGATAGTTCTTGCTCAGGAAGCCATCCATTCCATGGATATGCAAAAATATTCTTCCATGTTCATTCGGTTAGACTTATCCAAAGCTTATGACAGAGTGGATTGGCACTTCCTTAGAAAAGTTTTGAGGCAATTTGATTTCTCTAAGGATTGGATGGATTGGATTATGGGATGTATCTCTTCATTTTCCTATGTAGTTCTTATCAATGATAGGTCTTCTCAGTCGTTCCCAGCTTCTAGAGGTATTAGGCAAGGTGACCCGCTATCCCATTATTTATTCATCATTCTTGCTTAATGCTTGGGTAGGATTATAACCAAAAAGAGGGAAAACAAAATCCTTGAGGGAGTTACCATTGCTCATGGAGCTAGACCTATCTCTCATCTTCAATTTTTTGATGACTCTACTCTTTTAGGTAAAGCTACAATTAAGGAAGCTTCTAATATTAAGCAAATCATTAGCTATTTTTCTAAGGCTACTAGGCAGTTGATCAATGAAGACAAATCTAAAGTTATTTTCTTTCACTGCTCTTCCAGACAGGAATCCATGGTCTTGGATAAATTAAGAAATAAGAAAACCTCCCTTCCGATCACTTATTTAGATATTCCCATCAATATTCAAAGGTAAAAAAAAATATTGGAATTGGTTGTTGGACAAAGTCAAGAAGAAAATTGGAAAGTGGATCAACATGTGTCTTTCTTCTGGGGGTAGAATCACCTTGGTAAAATCAGTACTTCAAGCTATTCCTACTTATGTATCTTCCATATTGAATATTCCAAAGGCTATTCTTCGAGAATTGGATCAAATCAGTCATCGATTCCTTTGGAGTGGTACTAAGGAGAAAAGAAAATGAGCCTTGGTGAAATAGGATACTTTGTCTTCCTAAGAATTAAGGGGGGTTAAGAATCTGGTCTTCTATTAATAACAACAAAAATTTAGCTGCTAAATTATATTGGAGGATGTTGCATAACCCCAATGCTCTTTGGGCCAATAATATTCATGCTAAATATGTTGAGAACAAAAGTCATGAAGACCTTGTTCACTATCAACTTCCTACCAAATATTCTCCCATTTTAGCATTTATTAATACTGGTGAGGATTTGATAAATAAAAATTTATTTTGGATCATTCATAATGGTCAACAGGTAAATTTTGGACAGATTCTTGGGATGGTCACAAGCCTTTGATAACTCAGTTTCTTGATTGGAGGCCTTGGATGGAGGAGCTTCATCGAGCTAACTAGATAAAGGTGGCTAATAACTATTGGTACCATATTGGTAATTCAAAGGTTGGGAGATATTGGATCCCTATTGAGGACTGGCCTATTAAAATCCTAGCAAGGCAAAGAAAAGATATCCAAAACATCCTTCATATGAGATCTCTCTCTTGGTCCCATGAAAAAGATTGTTTTGGATGGAACAACACTACTAAGGGTGAGAATTCAGTTGCTCAAGGTTATTTGACCTTATGCCATAATAATCCCAACCAATATTTTGACATATTTTCTCAATTGTGGGCTCAAAATCTCTGGCCTAAGGTGAGGTTTTTTACTTGGCTTTTATTGCATCATAGAGTGCTTACTCGTGAGCAAATTAAGAAGCATGGTTTTCATGCCCCTTTTAGATGTGAAATATGTGGAGATAATGTAGAAACTCTCATCCATATTTTTATTGAGTGTCCTTTAGCATCTGAGCTATGGAGGAGAATGGCCACTTTACTTGGATTACAATGATCCAATTTTTTTTACTTTTGAACAACTTTGGAGGGATTGGCCTAAACAAGAGGATGTTAATCATTTTATTAGGCAGTTAGTTTGGATGGGTTCTACCATTCTTCTTTGGAATATTTGGAATGAAAGGAACAACCAAATTTTTAATCAATATAGGAAGGATATTCACTATATTTTGCAAAAGACCATAGCCAACTTAGTTGAATCAATCCATAAACTCCTTAATCATCCCCAAAACTCCCATCAAAGATGGGATCAAGTGATGCAAAGATTGAAGATTAAATCTTCTAAGGAAAACTAACTTAAACGGAATGTGAGTATTTGTAAGATGGATAGGACAAGAAATTGGCAACCTCCTCCTAAGGATTTTGGAAAATTCAATACTAATGGAGCCTCTAGAGGGAACCATGGAAAAGCTAGTGTAGGAGGAATTGGTCAACTTTTAGATGGCTCCCTAATTTTTGCTTTTGCTGAGAATCTAGGTATTCTTTCCAATAACCTTGCTGAGGGGTATGGTATACTCAGAGGCCTTCAAGAGGCTACTAAGGTTGGATGGGAAAAGGTGTTAGTTGAGTCTGACTCTCAACTCATGATTAGTCTTTTGAAGACTCCTAAGAATCACAAGTTTGATTGAAAAAAAAAATATTGAGAAGATTCAATTAATCCATATGGGATTTTTGAAAGTTGATTACAATCATGTGGTCAGAGATCAAAACAAGAGTGTTGATACTTTAGCTAATTGAGCTTTGGAAAAAGTAATCTTACTTTTTATGGCCACCCTCCTAGATAATGGGCTTCACAAATAAGGGAAGCTCTTATTTATATCATTTCTTTGGATGGCTCCAGTTCTGAAGGTACCTAGTTTCTTCTTGCTTTATTTTTGCTTCTCTTTGGTTCGATCAAGGTATTTTAGTTCCCTAGATCAAAATTTTCTTTCTTTTGTTTCCTCTAATGATTTTTTCCTTAAAATTCTTCTGGTCTAGAGTGGTCATTATTATGTTCAATTTTTTTCTTTTTTCTTTTTTTGTTTAGTTTTTTAAGGTGTGTGTGTTTTCTTATTTCATTTTGTTTTTGTATTTTTGTTGTTTTGTGTTTTTTTTTATTGTTCTCATGTTTTTTTTGTTCTTGTGTTTGTTTTGTTCTTGTTCTTGTGTATTTGTATGTTTGTGTTAATTCGAGTTTTTATGTGTGAGTGTTTTCTATGTTTTTTGTTTTTGTTTATTGTCTGTTGTTGGTTTTATTTTTATTTTATTTTTTTAATTTTGTAGGTTTTGGTTGTGTTTATTTTTCTTGTTTTTTTTTTTGTTATGTCTTTGTAGTGTTTTGTTGTTTTTTTCATGTTTGTGTTTTGTTATATTGTTCTTGTATTTTTTCTATGTGGTTCATGTTGTGTTTTTTTTTAATATTATTGTGTGTGTGTTTGGTTGTGCTTTTCTTTTTGACACACTCAAGGAGCATGTTTTTTATTTTATTTTGTTATTTTTTTTATAATATTAAGAAAGAGGGTTTTAAAGGAAAACCCACAACCTTACATAGCAACTCCCAGAGGGAGAGAAAATTGAACATAACCCAAAAAACAATCTCCAAAAGGAGATTCACAACCGACCACCCCAAATGGGATAAACCGCCAACAACACCAACCGAGAAGAAACAAAAATCACAACCAAGGTGCTGGAAAAGCCGAGAGGAGATGGAAAAATGAAATCCACCCTGAACTCTGAGGCACAAAAAGGTAGAAGAAAAATTTAAATTTAAAATTAAAAAACCTGCTCATCTCACAAGGAACGGGTGAACCCTAAAAATAGGAAATAGGAGCATCGAGATGCTGTCCTATCCACAAATGGACCACACACTCCATAAGAACAAATATCATTAATACCATTAAAACCATAGGTAGATAGCAGAAACTCCAGCACAAAAACTACCAGCCCACAAAACCAGAATCTAGAACAATAGATACCAGACCTTGAAACACCATGGAGTAAAAATCAAACAACAAACCCACAAGTATATCTGAAGCATGATAAAATGCCAACGTCATTGAAAAGGTGGGAAACTAGAAGCCGAGACCCTATCTGAGAAAACTGCCCAATGAAACCAAGCTCCTCTACACATTTTTGAAAACCTCATTTGCTCGAACCAGCAAACTCCCCAAGCAACGAAGGAACCAACTGCAAAATAAAGAAGAACATCAAAGATTAAAATAGAAAAACTAAAGTGACCTTGCTCAACCCAACAGATGGGACCATCCAAAAACACAAAGGTCCCAAATAACACCTCTGAAAACATAGGCCGAACACCATAGATCATGAAGAAGCTAACCATCTACCCAAAAAATAAAAAAATCATTCCCCACACACTGATGGACCCAACTACGCAAGGGAAAGAACCCCAGAGGACCATATGGTCCTGCACCAACACCCAATCCAACTAGAAAATCATGGCATCAACACCACCACAACAAATTTGGAAAGGAAGACTCTATAGCCACAAATGCCAACCACCACCCGAGCACTCAAAACCTTGACATGATGCTAGCCAAGGAGAGTGGCAAACAACTACTGCAACAATAATACCCCAAAATCACCCCATAGGGTTTGAGTCAACCATTGGCCGAATCCCCCTAGGGACCTCGACCAGATATTCAAAGGCATGCTGAACTCAAAATAGATGTAGATCCAATTGACCAAAATCCCAGCTAATAGCAAATCCAAGCTCGATGCTCACCAAGCCAGAATATAGGTCAAGTGCCAAAAAAGGACCACCAATAACAACTCTGAATCACCCCCGTCGGTAGGGTCGACAAGTAGCTCTATCCCCCTCAGGGACCTTAGAGAGATCAACAATGGCTTACCATGCCCATAAGAGATGCAAAATGAACCAAAAATACCACTCAATCAGCAAAGACACTGTAAACCACCAAAGCAAAGTGAACCGACCATAAGGAACCGCCAGATATGACTGGTAAATATAGGGGAACCTCCCACTCAAAGGGAACGATGCGATAGAGCCAGAGCGGGAGTTTTTATTGTTATTTATTTATTTTATTTTTAAAAATATTTGTTTGTGTTTATTTTCTCCTTGAGTATGTCAAAGGTGGTAGGCCAGGTTTGAGTCCTGGGTGATTTTGGCGGAATGGATACCCCTGTCTCCTTGGGTCTTACTCGAAAGTAGTCTTGATTCTCAAAAGTGGTATGATATACCTTGTACTAATTGAAAACATTGGGTGAAATGTAATTACTATTGACATGAAATCTCTTTTCTAGGATAAACAATGAACTTAGAACAAAAAACAATTACCTTGAAAAATGTTGCAACTAAAATTGTGTGGCACAACCAGGTGAGTAGATTTGGGTTGTTAAATAAATTAACTAAAGAACTTTTAGAGCATATGCATTTTTATACTATAAATGTTATTTGGCATTTTATTACTATATCACATTTATTTTTATACATTGAATTAGTAAATAGTTTTGTATAAACAAAGTTCAACTCCTACCAAATTTTGGAATATATTATAGAAAAAATAGCACATTTATATTATATATTATTTTGTAAGTTAATGCTGAATAAAATTATAAGTTATTAAATGGTATTTTATTAATTGATTAAATTTCTTAACATTTAAGAAGGATATTCAAGTTTTAATCTATATAATAAATATGACATAATATATTTCTTTATTAAATGGAAAGATATATAAAAAGAGAATTCTAAAGTAAGCCCTAACTGAAAATAAGGCAAAAAATAAAGCCTTAACCTAAAGAGGACAAGAAGAGGGAAAAATATAGCATACCAACAAGGAGTTAGTCCATAACCATTAGAGAGAAAAATAATAGAGAAGGGCATCCAAGGACTTCCCAAGCAAAACTTAACCAAATCAGATCAAGCTACAACATATCTTCCCGTGACCTACCCTGGTTATTTTTAAAGCATTTCATAACCCAAGAGATTTCATCCACATAAATGAATGACATCTTCATAGACCTACTCTTAGATAAACATAATATTCCTAGGTAGTTCAAGGCAACAACATAAAGCTACACATAAGATCAAGAGCCTTGAATCTTATAAAATCTTTTATGATGATAACATTGAGATTTTGAGGGAAATTTTCCCTCCAAGTAATAAAATTGTACTGATGAACTTCTAAATTGGCCATGAAATCAACAATCATATTTGCTTATCTAAAAATGTTTTGGCACTCGATATTATCAAAAGTTCTTAGGATTCTATTTGACTCAACCATTAAATTTGTAATGTTTTAGCTAGGATTATGGATGCCATTGAGAATGTTGATGAAGTTAAGATATTATTCCTCAAAAATTACCTTCTTAAAATTAAGAGATTCTAGCAAAATAAGACCTTAGAAGAGGGTCTTGGCCTCAACAAAGTAGTTGGATTGGGTTCCAAGGTTCTCAACATAGGCCAAAATAATATCCCCTTTATTATCTCTAATAATTTCTCCTACACCTGGGAGTCCTAGATTTCCTTTTGAGGCTCCATCAAAATTTAATTTTATCCACCCATAAGGAGGAGGCATGCAATCTTCTAGAATCAACCTAAGTAGAGCCTTGATCAAGCTTAGGAAGGCCCAACTTAAAAAATAGTTGAGCTCTTCAGAAGCATCAATGCAAGGAGAAATTTTTTTGGATATGTTTTCAAATAGAGAATTAAAAAATTTGGCTCCTATTGATGTTGGGTCTCTAGAGCAATTTTTGAATGTTATGTTATTCCTCTCCTTCCAAACTCCCCATAAGAAGTGCGGGAGGTCAAATTTCCAGAGGGTTTTCTATATAGGACTAGAGAAGGGAGAGGAAGATCATTGGTTAGGGGGAGGAAGACCTTCGCTGCCCTAACACTACTCAACATTATCCTCAATATGACATAATATCACTATGTGGTGGTTTTATGATAAAAGTGAGGCCTATTTCAATTCCATATAAACTATTACAATTTTTTATATATAAATAAACCATCACTTAAAATCCAAGAAGCTATCAACATAGTTTAAAACAATATCTATTTAATCAAATATAAAAAATTTACTAAATATCACACTCTGATGATGATTTTAATCTCATATAGTTAATTAAAAATGATTAAATGTCTAAAGAAAAATTTATTTAGTCAAATATAAAAATATTAAATACTTACATTTTTAAGTAAAAAGAAAATATAAAATGTTAGTTTAGTGACATACTATTCAGGAAAAAAAGTAGAGCTATACTTAAAAAGCTCTAAATTTTATAAAATTCTACCACAACAATAAAAATATACACGCTGATGACAATAGTAACATGATAATCAGTTATGAAATTTGGTGATTAAATAATAACATAATAACAATTTAACCTGAAGTTTGATGGGAAAATAATTATCATTGAAGCATTTTACATTTTGAAAGTTAAAGTCATAAAAATTTACTCATCTGCTATATACCAATATAAAATTTTCAAAGTCCCATCTGGTGTAGATGAAGATAGCAAGATCCAAATTGCATTCTAGGTTGGGAAGATTTAACCCTTATGGATTTTGGGTGTAGAGTGGAATGGTAGAGGAGCCAATGGAAGGGGAGCTCATAGGGGCAGGACCATGTTTGGATCTCTTGGAGTATTTGCAAGAGAAATCTGTGTTCATTGGTCCGATCATTGCTGGTGGTGAAGCTTTTCTGTGGGGACTTCGTAGTGGTGTCAGAGTCCCCTATTCCAATTTTTTCTAATCCACTATTGTGCAACTAGTTAGGTGGTGGTGAAATATTTTTAATGCCTCGTGGTGACCTAATGTTAGTACTAGAGTCCCTTGGTCCAAATTTTTTCAAAGCACTATTGTTATTTTTGCTGGGCATTGGACGTGGGTTTTCGGTTTAGGGGCAGTGTTTGGATGCTTTTTGTTGTTGGGTTCCTTCATTGGGGGATCTTCTATTCTTCTGCATACCAATAGGATTAGAACCCACATAGGTGGAGGGTTTTTTCTCGCTGGTTGTTTGTGGGGTTTGAACCCATAGATCCTAAGGTTTTGGGTCCTTTCCAAAACCTTGCTCCATGGCCCCTATTTTTTTTCTAAGATGGAGGTTTGGTATGAGTTGTCCTTTGGAGTTCGGAATATGGTTTGAATCCAACAGGATTTATAGGGTTTTAGTCTTCATATATTTTTGAGATGGAAGGTTTTACTGTCATTGGGGCAATATGTTGTAGATCTCCCTTTCCGATGGCTGGTTTCTATTGACTTGGTTGAACAAGTGATCCAAAGTTCAAATCCTTCTTCTGCGTTTAGGTCCCAGTGGTGTTCTTAGGGAAGAACATTTTTCATTTCTATGGAAGTGCAGGGGCCCTAAGTTTTTTTTCCTCAGAGATGAATCGTTGATACCCTAAGTCCTGGTTGTCAAGGTTTGATGGCATTGTTGGTCGGTTGGTTGGTCCCCCGCTAGGCGAAATGAGGATAATTTTGATTTTGATTTTGTGTTCAAATTGTTGTGTTGTCATTGGACGAGAATTTAAGTTTGACTATTTTTTCTTCCAACAACTATTTTGTTGAGCCTGCCTTTGTACTAAATTGGTTGACTCCTTTTGAAACTCTATGTACAAGGTTGTCAGATCCTTTCAAAACCCTCATCTTTTATCTACTAAAAAATATATATTAAAGTAAACACCATTGAGATGTGGACAGAGATATAAATCTATAACTATTCTATTATATATAGTCTGAAAGTAAACCAAACCATTCAATGATTAAAACATGTACCTTCTAAGGGTGTCTTTCACAACTAGTAGTTATTTAATTTTGTTTGATTAACCTTCATCACTTGAACAGATTGTGTGGTCTCAATTTTTAATATACTTAGTAAAGTAAACTTATTACAACAAACGTTAAAAATATTTATATGATAAACAACAGATGATCTTGAAATGTGAACGTCACTTGAATTTGGGTGTGGTGCGAAGGCTACTCTTTTAGAAGTCAACAACATATACTATAACTTATAAACCCAGAAGTTAAACTTCAAGCCCGTTAATAGTAGTAAGGTTGCAGGTCTATAGGTCATTGGGTCCAAAAATGTTAGTGGGAGTAATTGAGAGTTACATGAAAATAGGTGCAACTACAATATGCCCTGTAATACATATTTCTTTTGAAATATTTGTGTTAGTTAATAGAATTGCATTGTCCAATTGAACCCATTAAACTGAAACGTGAAACTGAAACGTGAAACGTGAACCAGAACAAACGATGGCATGTTTTCTCCAGAAGCCCAACATCAGATATTAGTGTTACATAGATCTCTATAAATGGGATAAGATTTTCCAATGAATGAAACATTCGACATTTTCCATACATAAACAAGAGAAAATAACAGTAATATGAAACACTACGGAATGGATATCAACCCTACTACATGATAATCAATACAACATTATACTGTAATTTTAAAAGCTCAGACGGCCCAAAGATATAATACTTTTTCCAATAACGGGCTATGTACAACAAACAATACTATGTTCAAGAGCAATAACATACAACATTGGCTTCTTATTACCTTAACAAATCTGGTTAAAAGTATAAGTTAGCATAGCTTGATAGGGCTACATTCCAACCAATGCTAGCAAATCTTTCAGAGTCTCCAGACGAGACATAAAGGTGTGGATAATTCCAATTGTATCTCCCTCGTATATCTGAGGCAGTCCTTAGCACATAGCAACACAGATTTCGAGCAAATCGGGAGAGTTGAAGGACCATTAATGGCATGCTTCTGAAGCAAGGAAGGTACACTATTGAAGAGAACAGATCTAGAAAACGTAACATTCTAGATAACTGCAAGAATCATTAAGTATCCTTCTATACTAAACTAAACATTGAATATAAATCCTCTGGTGCATAAGTCAACTCAATTATTCACTGCACCAATGTTCATTATTGGATAAGGACAGCTTAGACCCATCTATTTCACGTTTGTAATAAATAAATATATATATATAGGTAAGATTGAACCAAGTGTGGTAGCCCACTAGGGCACGTTAAGTGATGAAATTATCCCAAGCAAAGAAGAATCTTTCTTTATTTTTAAAACTAGATAGTAATTATAATTAAACATCAAACTTTATAATAAGAATACGAACAGAACCAATTGGATGGCGTATGAAGCAACATGGTATATATCATTCTTACGACATTGGCAGAATAGTGTTATTAAAATGTCACATGATTGAAGTGGTTGACAGAGTGATCCATACCGAGTAACGCAGGAAATTTTAGAAACAGAAAATTGATAAATTGCTGTGCAACTTGCTTTCAGTCAAAGATGCGTTCTTGAGCTAATCATAGTATTAAAAGCTGTTTAAAATTTTGTTTGACATAATTATTAAGAGGGTTCTTAGTTAATTCATGCTACTAATTTATAATTGAGTTTGTTGATTTTCGAATAACCTTATTATTTTTCTTATAACTAGTGTACCTTGACGTAGTGTTCCGGTTTATAATTTGCTGCTCTACAAGACACCTAACAAAGAAAATTCAACTAATGCTCTAGTCACTCTGCAGCCAAAATAATTTTAATTAAAAATATGTATTCTTGATAATTTTAATTAAATACATATGGTTAATTAAAATTATTTTTGTTGCAGACTCACTAGAGTAGCATTAGTACGGAGGAGCGTTTACTAGAGACGTTTGTTTGGCGTCTTTGGTGGATGTCAAGGGCGCTTGTTTTTTTGTAAGTATGTGGTAAGATGGCGAAGGTGCCTGTGAAGGTCGCTGTGAGTTTTTGTCCATCGAATCCCATGAGGGGCCACCTTTGGGGTTTGGCTCTCTCGGCAGTTCGGGTTCACTTTCTTCCTGGGTCCCAAGAAAATTAAGCAATATGGAGGGTGTTAAGTTTGGGCCCAAGATTTCATTTGCTGAACTGTTGTTGGCCATGGAGCCCAAGACATTTTGGAGCCTTGTTCCGTGGAGGCAAAGTCCTTCCGAATTTTTATTCCCGATTTCGTCGTGAATTCTCTTCTGGAGAAGGGATCTTTTGGCTTGGTGGGAAAGTTCTTGGGAGGTAGACCGGATCTTGAGGTCCTCAAACGTTGGGTGATGTCGTGGTGGAAGCCTAGTGGTTCCCTTCCCTTGGCTTCCCTTCCTCGTGATTTATTTTTGATTTGGCTCTCCTCTGAAGCTGATTCCTAAAAAAATCTCGATGGGGGTCCCTGGTTCTTTGGCAAGCGTGGCCTGTTCTTGCATTGTTGGGGCTCTGATTTTAACCCTACCTTTCAAAAGGTCAATCTTATTCCCATTTGGGTGCGGCTCCCAGAATTTCCAACCTTCCTCTGGCCTGAGAATGTGTTCAAAACAATGGCTTCTTCTTTAGGAGACTTTGTCTCCTTTGACTATCTCACTCTCTCTTTGTCAGCGGATAGATTCCAATTTTTCCGTATGTGTGTAATGGTGGGTTTGGATAAGGAGCTCCCTAAGTCAGTTGAATTGGTTTCCCACTTGTTTTGTTGGGTTCAACCAATGGTTTATGAGAATAAACCTATCCCCTGTGGGAAATATGGTCAAAGTGGTCATATTCATAAATATTGTCATTTGTCTTGGCCTCGAAAGCCCTTTGCAATTGATTCTAAACGTTCAACTTCTCAAGGGGCTGCTTCGAGCCCGAGACCAACTATTAAAAAATGGAAGGTTTTGCGGAAGAAGGCTCTAAGCCCTTCTAAAGAGCAACCGATGATGTCTCCAAGTGGGTCAAAGCCCATTGGAAGGGACCAAGTTGATCCGGTAAGACTTGTTGTTGTCTCCCTCTCAATGAAAGCTTCTACTCCCACTCCTCACCTGGAGGTGGTTCTCCAACTCGAGAAGGCAGTGTCGCCTTTACCTTTGGTTAACTCATTTGGCTATCTCAAAATGGAGGCCACAGAGGCTCTGTACATGACGATGGAGAATGTGGTTTCTACTCCCAAGGTGGTCTTTGCATCCCCGAAGGATTCTTTCTCGATGCCTTTGACTGGTCTGGGTAGCCCAATGGGCTCTCCTAAAGTAATTTTTGAAAAGGGCTCCCTAGGCCCAAAGATAAGAAGTCAACATAAGAAGGGTTTTGGACCTTGGCCTTTCCAAACGTCTGGGTAGGCCCCCTAACAAAGTTGGTAGAAAGAAAAAAATGGAGAAGGCTTTGGCCAATGGTGGGCAAGCAAGTCTTGTTGTTGAAGAGGAGAATGAAGATAAGCATCTAAAGCTTGATAGCTTTAAACCTTTGCTCTCTGGAGAGTCAAACAAGAAACTCTCCTTTTGATCTCAATGATGTTGTGCTCATGGAACGTGATAAGGCTAAATAGCTCCTCCAAAAATAATTTGTTGGCTTCGCTTAGGAAAGAAAAATCCTTTGATTTTTTGTGCATCCAAGAGTCCAAACTTGATGCTTATTCATGGGATTTGGTTCATAATATAGTTTGGAAACACTCTGGCTTTGCGGCGAGTGAGGCTTTTGGTTCTACCAATGGTATTTTATTTTTTTGGGACCCTTCTAAGTTTGATGACCATGTGGTTTCATCCTATTTAAGGGCAATAAACATACTTTTTTGGTGTAAGACAACCCACAAAAGGTGGGCCATATGTAATATCTATGCACTGAATTCTCTTACTAATAGAAGGAGATTTTGACATATTCTACTTGAGATGAGCGCCTCCTTTCAAGATAAGGTGTAGGTGGTTTTGGGGGATTTCAACACCCCTCTTTTTCCTTCAGAAAGATGAGGTGGCAATGAAGTGGATTCCAGAAGCCTAAATTATTTCGTGGATATTGTTAATGTCGCAAGTTTAAGAGATTTAGACTTAAATATCTCGAATTTCACTTGGAGTAATAAGAGGGCGGGGGCAAATTTGATTCTCAACAGATTAGACAGAGTTTTTATGTTCAACTCATATCTCCATCTCTTTGGTGCAACCATTTTATCCACTCTTCCATGGATTGGTTCTGACCATAACCCTTTGTGGTTGGAGGTCCTCAATGGTCAACCTTTTTTCCCCTCCCATTTCTTTTTAAAATGATGTGGTGCTCGCATCCTAGTTTTGATACCTCTTTGCGGGACTGGTGGTTAGAGGAGGTTAACAACATGGGTATGGAAAGAATATCCAATAAGATTAAAAGGCTAAGGTCCAATCTTAAGATTTGGAATAATTTTTCATTTGGTAACATTTTCATAGAGAAATAAAGGATTCATGGGCAGATTTTGGAGATTGAATCCAAATTGGAAACGTAGGGAGTAACTATGGAGTTTCTCTTGGAGGGGTGATCTTTGCTTGTAGAGCTACATAATATTCGAGCTAGAGAAGAGACCCACTAGAAGCAAAAATCTTGAGAAATCTTTCCATTATTAGCTTGTCGATATCCATTGTATCTTATATTGCTGAAACCTTAGAATCTTATTTCATGGGAAGTGATCTCAAAACCTTTTGAGTAATTTTTGATTTTTTCATCTCAAAACCTAGGCCTCTCATGGTGTTAGTAATCTCATAAACTCGAAGTAAAAACTTTGCAATATCTTCAAAATCTTCCATTTTCAATTCCTCAAATATTTTTCTATGAGTTTGTAGTTTTGCCAAATTTACCTTGGAATATCCTTCATAAGTATTTTACAACTTGGTCCACATCTCATTAGCTAAAGTACATACCATGACCTTTGTAAAATATGTCTCACGAATCCCACTCAAGATACAATTCATTGCTCTTGCATTTATCTCAACCAATTTCCTGGTAGCCTTATATTCCTTGGGATCACCTTCAACCCTATACTCTTTTTCAACCATCTGCCATACCTCATATCCTTATGATATCAAGTAGTTATTCATACTCATGCTCCAGAAAACATAATTTTTACCATAAAATAATGGAGCCTTATTTGAAGATAATCCATTCTGTGAAGCCATCTGTGTTCTTGTAGAATCTACCCTCAAGCTATTAGGCTTTTTGAAGGAACCCGCTATGATACCAATTGAAGAACACAAGCTTATACTGAGAGGGAGGTGAAAAATATAAGACCACTTTTTACTTTCTTTCCAAACCAATATCAATTAATGTCCTTAATTGCAATAACCAAATATAGCAGTGTGCATTAATAACTCAGATAGCAATAGTAAGCAAGAGCACAAGTCACCACACAATTGAGACACAACAATTTACGTGGTTCACCCAATGTGGGCTACTCCACAAAGAAAATATTTTACTAAAACTTTCTCAATCAATCTCTTTGGGAATCACTCCCAATTACAATGTTTATGGATCTCTGTCCAAAGGAGAACTCTTTCCCCTTCTGCTCTAGCTATGTGATCTTCTATAAGACTCTGTCTCTCTGCTGCATTGACTAGTGGACCTCTTTCCACTTGAAGACTCCTCACTCAGATCTGTCTTCAACTATGTTGGCTATTGGATCTCTATCCATTGAGACTCTATCCTCTGTACTCTGTCACCTCCAAATATTTATCAATAGGCTCACTAAGAACCTGCTCAATAGGCTCACACATAACCTACTTAACAAGCTCATACAAAACTTGTCCAATACTGAATGAAAAGCTCATACATAACTTTCCAATGCTGAAAAACAAGCTCACACAGAACCTGTCCAAATCTGCTCCAAAAAGCTCACTAAGAACTTGTCCAAATCTGCTCTAGCAAGCTCACCAAGAACTTGCCCAAATATGCTCTAGAAATCTCACCAAGAACTTGTCCAAAATTGCTCTAGCAAGCTCACCAAGAACTTGCCCAAATCTGCTCTAGAAATCTCACCAAGAACTTGCCCAAATATGCTCTAGCAAGCTCACCAAGAACTTGCCTAAAACTATTCTAGCAAATCTGTCCCAACACTATCCTCAAATCTATCCCAAAGGCCTTCTCAAAGGCTTAATAAATCATGCTCAAGTAGTACTCAAAATGAACTCAACAATGAATGGCAATCTCAACTCAAATCCACTTCATAGAAGCATAAAGAGAATTGTTAGAGACTCAATATATTCTAATCTCACTCTCAACCCAAATCAATCTCAACTCAACTCATAGAAGCATAAAGAGAATTGTTAGAGACTCAATATGTTCTAAAATCACTCTCAACTCAAATAAACCTCAACTCAACTCAAGTCAACCTCAACTCAACTCAAGTCTTATAGAACCATAAAGAGAATTGTTAGAGACTCAATATGTTCTAACCTCAATCTCAACTCAACATAGAATTATAGAATATTTTGTTTCATAGAACTTGAACAATAACTTCACACATCACTTGACTAGGCTTAATAAACTCAACTCAACCAATCATCACAAGGGATAACTCTCTCTCACAAAACCCTAGTCCAAGTATGTATCAACCAACTCAAATGTTTCCAAAAATTCTCAACCACAAATCTCATATATCAATGATACTCATGTTATTTTCTAACTCAAGTTCTTTTACAACCAATGGGCTTCAACCACTATGCTTATAACACAAGGTTTAAAAACAACTCTCAAACCAGAAAACCTTGAAGCATTCAACTAACCACTTTCGAAAAGAAAACCACAATCAATCCTTTTCACTCCAGATATTTTAGAAATCAACCACCATACACAATCAATATGAGAATGTGCCCATAAGTTTTTAATGCCAATAATTTGTCCACAAAATCTGCCACACTAAACACAACTTTCCTTTACCAATATTCACAAGGGTTAGTAGATCACAAAACAATCAATATTACTCCACTTCTCAATAATAATCACGAAGGATTTTAATTTCACAACTTCCTTATCTCTCATAAAACCACTTGTACCATAAAATAAATTAAATAAAAATATTACATAACCTTATCACTCCCAAAACCACTTATACCTTAAAATAAAATAAATCACAATATTGCATACCTTGTCACCTCATGGAAGAATTAGTCCTCTTGAAAAAGAACAAGGCAAACTTCACTTTTGAAACCTCTTTACAAAAACAGAAATATATCTCTACATAGACCTTATTTCTCCTTATAAATGAGTTAGTCAAATAGCCCTCGAAATAAGCTTTCCAACGATATATAATATGATATACTTTTATAAAAGGAAAATACCAGAAATATCTTCTTTTCTAGAAGTGCTTTTAAACTTGCCTTCCAATAAAAAATCAAATCAACCCTCATCACTTTATTCCTCCAACATTAGGCAATAATAAAAAATATATTAATAAAAACGTTACTTACCTCTTAGAGGGAATCAAACCCTCGTCTCTACCCAAACAATCCTCAACCGCGACACCAAAGACCACGTGAGCTACGCGCTCACGCTTTTGTCCTTCTCCCCTTGCTCATGTAAAAAACAAATGTGGGCCAATTCTCTTGCTTGAAACTCTAACCCGTGGGAATCGAACCTCGTATATTTTGCAAGCAAAAACCTTTGCACTCCCCTCGCTCACCGTTGGACCACATTGCCACACAACTATTTTGGTGCTTTTCATCTAATCTCCTCTGCATTCAATTCCAAAGCTTTTGAAATAAAAGCCTTTGCATTTATATGCAACTTCCCTTTAATTTTGCAAACGTCGGCAGGACTTTTAAATTAATTTCTTTTTGATGATGATGTCGACATTGAGGTAATTTTAATTTTAAAATTTAAAATTAATTTTTTTTTTTTTTTGTATTTACATGATGGAATCGGTAGCCGCCATGAATCCGGGTAGGCTGTCCAGTTTTTATGGCTGCCATAGTATTCTGCGTTGTCCTCCCCGGAAGCTGCCACATAGATCTTCGCATAGTTCACCCCTATAACCACCATGCCAAAATAATTTTAAACCTTTTACGCCGCTGAAAGCACCAGGGAAGGGACAAGCGTTCAGTCTGGCAAGACCCAATATTTGAACCTTGGACCTCCATCCCCTTTATGGGGTTTGGATGAAGCAATTGGTCTACACCTCGGACCTTTTTAAAAAAATTATATTAAGGAAAACCATTCCCGAGGCTAGCCTGAGAGGGGGTTTGTATCTGGCGTAGGCCTCCAGGCTTGAACCCCGTACCTCTTTATGAGGATTGAGGGAAATTAAATTTTAAACCAAATATTCAAAATTGAATATCTCCATATCTGGGGCACCTTTTTTGATGAAACTAAAATCCAACCTGGGTTTTAAGAAAAACCCATTTCAAATCTACCATCCATGGTTTTAAATAAAACCTTTTATTTTACCTACCTTGGTTTTCACAAAAATCCTGTATATATCCATGCTCTCCGAAATATGAATGCTTTGGTCATCAAAACTAAATGTTACCTTGTGACATTAATGTGACATCAATGACAACATAAAACAACTCAAATTGCCAATATTTTTTCCTTAAAAGTGCACCATATAATATTATTTCTTTATAAATTATTTACAAAGATCATGAGTAGCCGCCATGAATCCGGGTAGGCTGTCCAATTTTTATGGCTGCCATAGTATTCTGCGCTATCCTCCCCGGAAGCTACCACATAGATCTTTGCATAGTTCGCCCATATAACCACCATGCCACAATAATTTTAAACCTTTTACACCGTTGAAAGCACCAGGAAAGGGACAAGCGTTCAGTCCGGCGAGACCCAATATTTGAACCTTGGACCTCCATCCCCTTTATGGGGTTTGGATGAAGCAATTGGTCTACACCTCGGACCTTTTTAAAAAATTTATATTAAGGAAAACCATTCTCGAGGCTAGCCTAAGAGGGGGTTTGTATCCGGTGTAGGCCTCCAAGCTTGAACCACGGACCTCTTTATGAGGATTGAGGGAAATTAAATTTTAAATATTAAAATTTAAACCAAATATTCAAAATTGAATATCTCCATCTCTGGGGCACCTTTTTTGATGAAACTAAAAGCCAACCTGGGTTTTAAGAAAAACCCATTTCAAATCTACCATCCATGGTTTTAAATAAAACCTTTTATTTTACCTACCTTGGTTTTCACAAAAATCCTGTATATATCCATGCTCTCCGAAATATGAATGCTTTGGTCATCAAAACTCAATGTTACCTTGTGAAATTAATGTGACATCAATGACAACATAAAACAACTCAAATTGCCAATATTTTTTCCTTAAAAGTGTACCATATAATATTATTTCTTTATAAATTATTTATTTTGGTTGATCGTGTTATGATTTTTTACATTAAGGCAATTAACATTGTTAAAGGATCTTATATCACATGATTTCACCTTTAACATTATAAAAATTCTTGAACTAATTCATGGCTATTGAAGCCTAATAATACCATATAATATCATAGGTTATATCACACGAGACAAAATATAAATAGCCACAATATACAAAGATCAAGATAAAATATAGTACTTACAATATTACTTCTTTATTCCAGGAGTAATATAATTAAAAAACAAGATACAAAATATAGAGCAATATCTCCATCATATAGTTTTACAAAATAACCTTTCATATTCTTAACTATTCCCTTGCATATGACATTTGATATCATAACTTACCACTTGTATAAATATCTTAGCGTTCTTCTATGACATATGTACATATCAAATAATGGAACATCATCTAACATCCCCTCATGTTACATTATTTGATACATATGTACATATCAAATAATGGAATATCATCTAACATCCCCTTGTGTTACATTATTTGATATTTTATGATAGACATAGTAGATTCTAAAATATTTGAATTTGATTCGACCAAGTGCTTTCGTAAAAATATCTGTGATTTGATATTCAGTAGAAACATGCTTCAATTGAATATTATGATTTTGAACATCATCCCTCATAAAATGATATTAAGCTTAAATATATTTTGTTCTTCATGAATAATTAGAATTTTTATTAGATCAAGTACTCGTTGATTATCATAATTGAGTTGTATAGGATTTCTTTTGATGCCCATATATGATAGTATATAATATAACCATAGTCCTTCACATACTACATCTTTTGTTACTGGATATTCTAATTTTATAGACGGGAGTGCTATTGCATGTTATTTTTTTGTTGTACCATGAAATTGGTCTAGAATTAATATAAAACACATATCTTAATGTAGATTTTTGGTCATCTATAGATCCTATATAATCTGAATTTGAACATCCTTGTAAACAAAAATTTTCATCATTCTTTTTATATATTAGTCCATATTCTGGAGTTTTGCTAACATACTATAGTATTCTTTTTTGTAGCTTTCCAACGACTTTCCCTTGGTTCATGCATAAATCTTGAAATATAATTCATAGCAAAAACTATACCTGGTGTAGTATTTTCTAAATATAGAAGACTTCCAATTAGTTGATGATAAATAATAGTCATGACAAGAGATGTCTCATCATATTTGGATAAATGTAATCCTTGTTCCTTAGTAGCATTTTTAGATTTACATGCTTACACTCTGTATTTCTCAAGCAATAATTTTGCATGTTTTGTTTGTGTTATTATGATATTATTTTGATTTTTATGTATTTCTAAACCAAGGCAATAATGTAGAAGCCCCAAATTTATCATATCAAAATCCTTTTCTAGATCCTTTTTAACTTCATTTATAAGGCTTTTTAAGCTTCATGTAATTACTATATCATCTACATATACCACGAGTATTATTATTTCATTTACAACCATTTTTGTAAGAGATTTCGATCTGACGACTTATTTTAAAGTTATGCTATAAAAAATGATTATTAATCTTTATATACCATGCTCTTAGTGCTTAATTTAGACAATACAAAGATATGTTCAATTTGTAAACTTTATGTTCTTGTCCTTTAACTACAAAACCTTTTGATTGTGACATATAAACTTCTTCAAGATCATCATTAATAAATGCACATCCATTGGATGTTGTTTGCATCCATGGTGTGCTGCCAAAGCACAAATTATTTGAATAGTAATCATTCTTGCTATTGGTATAAAAGGTCCTTCATAATCAATTTATTCTATTTGAGTGTATCCTTTTGCAATTAGAATAGCCTTGTATTTATCAAGTGAACCATCTAATTTATATTTTATGTTGTAGATCCATTTAAATCCAACTATTTTATTTCTTGGAGGTAGATCAACTAGATTCTATATTTTAATTTTAATCAAGGCTTCTATAATAACCCTCCTTAATAAGATATTTTCATTGTCAAAAGTGATGCTTTTAATATATAATTATTGTTTGCTTGAGTTAATAGCTACTTAATATTAAAATTACGATATTAATAGCGGTAGTGCAGGTGGTAATTGAGGCTAAGTGAAAGTGTTGAGAGGGCAAAAACGTGAGTTCGATTCACGCCATGTGCTTTGCAAGGGAAAATATTTTGGTTTTTCGCACTAGAGGACAAAAGACATAAGGGACAAAACGTAAATCATGTGCCTTGAGTTTCGTGTGGGCACTTAGCCCAACCGATTTCCAAGCATTGGCTAGGGTGTTAAGCAAGCAAGGTTGTGAGTTCGAATTTGGCTGGAAATATTTTTGGGAAAAGTAAAAATAAAAGGTATGCAATTTAAGATATGATTTTTCAAAGGTTTTTGATATCCAAAAATTCACTTTAAAGGGTTACATGAAATTTGAAAGGATAACTTGTGAGTTTTAGGGAGTTATAAGGTGTAAGAAAATTAAAATATTTTATTTTAATATTGGTGGTTAGAATTTATTAAATGATATAGGAGTTACAAGATTTGCAAAGGAAATTATATTTTATTTTGAGATAAAGCTATGATGTGTTAATTATTTTGAGAAGAGAAATAAGGTGTCTAGAGAAGATTATTGTGGTTGTTTTCTTTATCAAAATTGTTGAATTATATTTTGAAAGTGTGGAGATTCTAAGGTGTATTTAAGACTTGTTATTTTTGTGTGAAAAATAATTATTGGGGAAATATTTGGAAGGAGATTTTGAGAAATATTATTGTTACCTAACCTTGGTATTGGTAAATAAAATTTGATTGTGGTTAAGACATGTTTTGAAGATATATCTCCATAAAAATAAAAGGTATGGGCACATCTTCCTATGAATGAAATATTGTTGGATTGAATGTTGTGAAATGCAAGGTTGGAGTGAAAAGGATTGTTTGATAAGCATTTTTGGAAATATTTGAGTGAGTGTTCATATGCATGATTAGGGTTTGTGAAAGATCATGAGTATCATTGTTATGTGAAGTTGAGTACAATCTTGAACTAGGGTTTGTGAAAGAACTTGAGTATCATTGTTATGTGAAAATTAAAATTATCTTGAGTCAAGTTTTGTAGTGTGAATTATTGGAAGTATAGTGAAACACTTGTTTAGGATTTGTAAGCAAGCCTTGTTTCATTGAGTGATTGGTTGATTGAAGTTGATGAGAATTCTTGATTGAAAGTGTTGGAGTGATAGTTCAAGTTCTGTGAAACAAAATTTCACTTATTTCTAGAATGAGTTGAAGAAGAGTTTGAAAGTGATTGAGTGTTGTGAGTAACATATTGAGTCTCTAACCATTCTCTATATGTTTTCATTGTTTAACAAGATTTTGAGTGAAACTTGTTTTAGTGATTGAAGAGGTTTTTTGAAAGAGATTAAGTTGAGTTTTGTAAGTGTTTAGTGAGTGTGAAACATATTGAGCCTCTAACAATTCTCTATATGTTTCTGAAGTCAAACAAGATTCTGTGTGAAACTTATTTGTGGGATTGAAGAGGTTTTCTATGAGAGATTGTGTTGAGTTTTATATGCAAGTTTGCAATTGATTTGAATAAGCTTTTGTGAAAGCTTGTGAGAAGATTTGAGTAAGTCCTAGAGGTAACTTAAGGATAGAATTGAGAAAGCTTTTTATGAAATCTTAAGGATAGATTTGTGTGAGATTTTGTGGAAACTTACAATCAGATTTGAACAAGTTCTAGAGAGGACTTGTTGAGCAGTTTTGGGACAAGTCTTAGTGAAGAATTGTGGATAGATTTGTGTGAGCTTTTATGGAAGCTTACAAAGAAGAATTACGACAAGTCTTGGTGAAGACTTGTTGAGTAGATTGGACAAGTTCTAGTGAGGACTTGTTGAGAATGTTTGAGGTAAGTATTGATGAAGACTTGTTGAGCATATTGGATAAGTTCTAGTGAGGACTTGTTGGGAAAATTTGAGGTAAGTCTTAGAGAAGACTTGAGAGCAGATTGGACAAGTTCTAGTGAGGAATTGTGGACATATTTGAGATAAATATTTGAGAAGACTTGAGAGCATATTTGATTGATTTGTTCAAATATTGAGTTAATATTTGAGGTAGATCTAGAATATTTGATTAGTGATTGAATTAAGCTTTGTGTTAAGGCTTGAGGAAATATTTGAGGATAGAGTTTGGTGTAAATTTGAGAATAGATTTGAGATAGATATTGAGTAGATTTGTGCTAGAGTGAAGGATTGTGTTTAGTGTAGATTTGAGATAGATATTGAGTAGATTTGTGATAGATCGAAGGACTAAGTTTAGTTCAGATTTGAGATAGAGCTGAGAGTAAGCATTGGAGGTGATAGAGCAAAGATCAGTAGTCTCCAATGGAAGGAGTTCCATAAGCTAGGGTAGTTAGGATAAGTTTTCTAAGTGAGGATAGAGGTATTCCGTGGAGAGAGATTCAAAAAATAGAGTAGTGGATGCAATAGTGTTCTAGAGGATCACCAACCAAAGCAGAGGAGGAGTTCTCCTGTGGATAGAGATCCACAAACCAGAAGAGGGGATTGGTGTCTCCTGTGGATTTGTGCCCATAAACTAGATTAGGATATTGGTGTCTCCTTTGGACAGAGGTCCATAAACATTGTAATAGGGAATGATTCCCAAGATATTTGTTGAAATTTTTTTAGTGAAATATTTTCTTCATGGAGTAGCCCATATTGGGTGAACCATGTTAAATTGGTGTCTCTATTGTGTGTGATGATTTGTGCATTACTTTGGTTACTGCTATTGATATTACCATTGATAATACTGGATATTATTGTTTGGGAAAGAAAAGTAAAAAGTGGTTTTATACTATTCACCCCTCCCTCTCAATACAATCTTGTGTTATTCATTCACTTTGCCAAAATCACTGCTCTAATACCAAATATTGTGAACCTCTCTTCTCATAACCATAAATAATTCAAAATATGAAGAAATATTCAATATGCATCAACAAATAAATTGCATAATAAATTGCTCATAATAAAATAGATATTGATTATACCCTTGAGGTAAGGCAACACCATACAATGTTCCTTTTGGAAGGAAGACACTCCACAAGATCTTTAGCTTCATGAGCCAAGAATTCTCCAAGAATACATCATAGATACTTTTACAATAGGGGTACATATCTCTCTATACAAGAGTGTGATGGTTCACCTTCCACGAGTTACAAGATCACCCATGTGGTGATTCACCTTCCATGAGTTACAAAGTGCATAATTATTTGATAATATTCCTTGTGGTTACATATGAGAATATTCCACCAATGGTTACATATATGATTCTATGACATACCTATTTCTAATTTGATATTTGGTTTTCCTTACTCAATAATTAATTTATGGCTCATACCATTATATAATACAATATTAAATTATTAAATATTAAGTACCTATCTTGGGTACCTAACATTCCATCCCCCTTATAAAATATTTCATCCTCAAAATATTAGAAGAGGCTAAATGATATGATCTTATGAGCCATGCTGAATAATGGTACCAATATTGATCATCCATCCAAACAAGTAGAACTATGATTGTTGGTGGTCTTCGTTTATGCCAATGCCATGTGTTAAAAGCATAAATTTCATCTTTTTTCATCCATACCTACTTGTATTTATAACTTGTAGTATATCCAAAGTTTTAGTTCCTTTGGTTCCTTGTATATCCCTCATTGTTCTTATGCTACCTCAAGCCCTATCTCCATGATTGTTACCTCATGGTGGTGTGGATGGTGATATATAAAAGGAACCAAATATTCAAAAATAAACATTTTATATATCACCATTCACACCACCATGAGAGGAAACAATCATGGAGACAGGGCTTGAGGTAGCATAAGAACAATGAGGGACATACAAGCAACCAAATAATCTAAAGATTTGTATATGCTACAAGTCATAAATACAAGTAGGTATGGATGAAAAAAGATAAAATTTATGCTTTGAACACATGGCATTGGCATCAACGAAGACCATCACCAATCATAGTTTCATTGGAATGGATGGATGATCGAGATTGATACCAATACTCAGCATGGCTCATAAGATCACATTATGTAGCCTCTTCTAATATTTTGAGGATAAAATATTTTGGAAGGGGGATGGAACGTTAGGTACCCACAATAGGTACTTAACAATTTAATATTGTATTATAAAATGGATGAGCCATAAATTAATTATTGAGTAAGAAAGGCCACATGTCAAATTAGAAATATGTATGTCATAGAATCATATATGTAACCATTGGGAGAATATTGTCATATGTAACCACAAAGAATATTATCATATGTAATTGTAAGGAATATCATCATATTATTATGCACCTTGTAAGGTGAACTACCACATGGGTGATCTTGTAACTCATGGAAGGTGAACCATCACACTCTTGTATAAAGAGAGATGTACCACATTGTAAAAGGGAGATACAATATATGATGTATTCTTGGAGAAGTATTGGCTCATGGAGCTAGAGATCTTGTGGAGTGGCTTGCTTCCAAAAGGAACATTGTATGGTGTTGCCCTACCTCAAGGGTATAATAAATCTCTATTTTATTATGAGAAATTAATTTATTTGTGGATGCATGTTGAATATTTTATGCAAATTAATAAATAATTTATGGAATACAACATTGAGATTGATGTTGACTATCTAGTTAAAAATACTATAGTAGTTTTTAACATCTACGAGGTTATAGGCCATATAAAATAGATATTGTCTATCCAATATATGGTTATCCAACCATACTCTGGTTGCCAAAGCATGGTGTATAAACCTTCCCCCGATATGATCTCTATTAAGATGCATAAGGCTCATGTTCTTAATAAACTATTTTTAAAATAATAAAAGGTTTGTTATAATGAGACTTTTATTTTGTTGGTCATACGATCTTCATTTAAAGGTTTCTTTCTACTTCTATCTTATCATGGTTAAAAATGTATTGAAATTAGACTTCAATACTAATTTTTTTTGATGGAAACCTTCAATAGGAGATTTATATGTAAGAATTGTTAAATTTTATTCAAGATAAACCTATATCATTAACTTATCTATTAGGAACTTCTGGTATGGACTTAAGTAGGAACCTCAAGAATTTTATGAGAATATCCACATGTTTTTATCATTTTTTAGCTTTTATAATAGAGACGTAGCTCATGATGATCACATCATATATCATGATGGTGTACTTTATGTTAATGATATTTGGTTTTTTATTTGATAATTTAGTACCTAGAGTTATGATTTTAAAATTTGTTTGAGATAGAGTTTGGCCTAGTGCACTATTTTCTATGCATTAATATAATTTGGGATTCTTTAAAGATTTTTTATTGATATTAGTATATTTTAGATCTTCTATAATAACTTAGGATGGAGGATTGTAAGCCATGTTATATCTCATTTCCATTACAAGTGAAGCTTAAGGATAATTCTTATTTCTTTATCTTATGTTCTATAATATCTATTTTTCTATCTTTGATAGATAATCTTCTTTATCTTACCAAGAACATTGTTTAGATATTGCTTTTATTTTTAGTCTTTTTTCTAGACATATGTAAAATATTTCCTACCAACAACTAATATGCTTCAAAACAAAACTTGTTCTATATTAGAAGCACTCCTCACATTGGTATGCATTATGTTATAGGGCAATTTCCATTATTTTTTGGGGATCTACTAACTATTGATTGTTGGATTGATAATTTAGATGATACAAAATCTCCTTTGGGCATCTCTTCTTCATAGTTCTAAACATGTTTTTATTTTTATTTTTAAGAAATAATAAAATATGGAATTGTATTTTATAAATTTAAACTATATTATTGTCATATCAATAGACAAATATCTTGAATGGTTGGGAATGTTTCTTATTTCTCAAAAAGTTCTAATCTAATACTCTATCTTGTGATAATTATAGTTCTCTTGGTTCATAGTCTAGTTGAGCATGAATAAACCAAGTGTATTGTTATTTAGATACATCAAGTAAATTCATTCTAACAACTAATTTAAGTAGGTGTGTGAGGCTTTTGTAGTTTAACATGGAGATATTTTTTATAAATATCATGTTAGATGTTACTTCGATTCTATGGCACAAGGGTATTAACATGTAGAGCTTCTATTAAATAGGGATGATTCTATGGCTCAAGGGTATTAACATGTAGAGCTTCTATTAAATTGGGATGATTCTATGGCGGAAGGGTATTAACACGTAGAGCTTCTATTAAATTGGGATGTTTAACAATATTATCTCTTAATGACCCACGTTAAAGTTAAATGATGGATATTAAAATTTGTAAATATTTCCATGTTTCATATAATGCTTATTTTTTTAATTATTATTTTATATGAAATATGTTACACATACATACTTAGTTATCAAATTTGTCGAATTCAAAACTCTAACGAATAAATTCAACGAATAAACCCTAAATTCGATAGAAAAACAAATGAAAAAAATATGAAATATTGATTCCAAATTCTATGCTATTTATTTTTTAATTTATTTATTTCTGCAAATGGTTCATTGACTTAATTTGGCATTTGATTTAATTCCCTTCAGAATTAAAAAAACTTAAATTATAAATGATTTTTTTGGTTGATGAGGTTTGCTTGTAGCCGCTTAGTATTCAACTGCAAACATGAAAGGGTTAATGTAAATCTCATAAAAAATAAGGAATGAGTATGTCTTGGATACTATTTTTGCACCTGAACTCTAGAGGTGTTGTCGGCTAGAGGTTTAGGTTTCCAAAATGCCCTGGTAATAAAATCAAATACATAATGTATGTTTAGTTAAGCTTTTGGTCTTGGGAGAAAACGTGGGCTAACCCTCCAAATCATGAGCTTGGGCATAGTGAAAAAAAATATTTGTTTAAAGTATATATTTGTATATTAATTATTATAATTTTGTATATTTGATTTTTAAATTTTATATAAAAATAAAAAATAAAATTATTTTAAAAAAAGTGTGTATTTATAATAATCAAATTTTATATCGAATTTTATTTCGAATTTTTAAACATGTCAAATTTTTTTCGAACTTCAAGAATGTCGAACTTGAATACGAACTCGAACTTGATAACTAAGCATGCACATGATAGCCCAAAACAAAGAAGTTTGAACCTTTCACCTTCACCTTGTGACTTCTAGTGCTTTCCCCATCACCACTCCATCAAGACCTTCATGTTAAAAGAGTAACAATTTTTATTAACATTTATGTTTTATTTTTTAAATACATTTAAAAAGTTATTTTTCTTCATTTTATTACTAATTACTCATCATATAATTTTTTTTTTTTAAATATAAATTTAAATAAAAATAATAAATTATTATAATTATTATTATACATATATCCCTTAAAATAGATTACATTTAAATTTTTTACACAAGATAACACTTCAATTTTTTTATAACGTAAATATAAAACTATAAAAATAATAATCAATAATTATTCTTAACTTTGGTATATATATATTCGAATGGATTACATTTACTATTTTCTACTAAACATAGCACTTCAAATATGATAACATAGAGATACAACTATAAAACCAGCTAAACCGTTTTTGTAGAAAAGTCATCTTAGCAGATTGCCTTGTAACAACCACATCTTCATCCTTCCAACAACAAACTATGGAATAACTATAGCCTCGCCTTTACACCAGATTACGCTTGTTACATGGCTGTAGTTTCGGCCTCAAATGTTAGAAAAGTTAATGGTATACAATAGATATTACTAATCTTTTAAGGTTCTACATTATTAAAGAAGAAACTAATTTAGTACTATTCAGGCCAAACATTTTTCTATAAACATCTTTATGTGCTTATCTTGATACAGCCGAAAACCCTGCAAAATATCTACGATTAACTTAATTAAATAAAAAAATCGTTACTGTCAACGAATTAACTTCATCCCTTTAGATCTAAAGGAGAAGAACAGAGTCTCTTACAACATAAAGTGTTTCTTCATCCTATGAAAGATATTGTAATCGACAATGTCCTTTTGGATGAATATTACTCGTCCATCCTCTTGTGGAGAAGACGTGGAGAAAAGGATGGTCACCACGAAGCAAATTATGAAATATGTGATATTCTTCGTTTCATGAATTTTGTGCTTGTACTCTAGAACTTACCCTTCTTTCACGTCACATAAAATGTAATATAATACGGTCCTAACCACCAATTATTCTTATTTCAGGAACTCCGAAGCCTAGAGCCCACATCTTGGACAGGTTGGATTTGTCATGCCAATGTTGGGTTAGTTAGAGGCATCTCTCTCCCAAGCAATGCCAAGCACCTCATAAATGGTTATACCGTAGAAATAATAACATGATTCTTTCTAGAAACTTAGGAACTGAAAATGAATAAGAATAGACCATCAAGTGATCAAGGAGCATATTCTTTCGAATAAGAACAAAAATAGATCATAAGTGTTATGAACAATTTCGACAAATTCTGCATCATCCTTTTGTTTGCAATATTTGTCTATAAAATAAGATTGAAATATAGGCCCTAATATTATCAAAATTTGAGATCTCTAGTGAAGAGAATTTCATCTCTCATCTATCACTTGTGTGAATAACTTTTTCAAATATATATATATATATATTTTGGCTTGTTTTATACCTTGGTGGGATCAACCTATTCTCTAATATGGATATGTATTTCAAATTGAGTTTAGTATAAAAAATAAACTTAGGGCCTCTTTATTATGAGCTAAATATTTTTTTTATTGAGGTATTGATTGTTTCTTCCTTAAAAGTGCACCATAGAATCTTATTTCTTAATAAATTATTCATTTGTCTTGATCAAGTGTTATTATGTTTTCCATTAAGGTAAGTAATATTGTCAAAGGATCTTATATCACACGAATTCATCTTTAACACTATGATGTGGGAGAAAAAAGATGAAAACTTTTTATTAATTTCTACATCAAACATAGAAACTTAAATAGGAATGTGATTTTCCAAAATAACATCAAGTTGAATATCATGTAGATTTTAATTTGAAATTTACTTAAGCTCAGCATATAATGCAAAAGAGGGATAACTAACAACCACCTAACAGTAATTAACTATCTAACAAATTTCTAACCAAGGCTAACCACTAGGAAGCTTATTATAAGCATGTTTTACATGGAGGAATATAAACAATAACATATAAGCTTCGTAAATGTTAGAATATTTAAACAAGAGAACATATGATATTTATCCTATGCTACTAATCACCATCATTCCTCCTAAATACAAAAGCATTGAATTTCAATGCTTTCAAAATGTGGTACTACCTAGACAAGTTTGGTGAGTCGTTCTATTAAAGATAGGATTAAGAGGTAGTGGAAGCATTGTAAGAAATCCACTGAGAGAGATAAACCAAAATATAATGACAACTCTAAGGTTGGAGTACCCAGTTGATTCCCATGATCAAAAGTATAATCCAAATAATAACCTAAAAATGAAAGGTGGATGGAATCAAAGCAAGGGCCATGGTTCTAAATGAAGGTTATCTTCAAAATAGTTGTTGCCTAGCAAAATGACTATGATGGATGTCAAGAAAAAAATACCTAAAGAAGCTACTATTGGTCAACATGAACAAAGAAGAAGGTGCTAAAATAAATTTTATGGGTGTACCAAAAGGATACATAGTTGGTCAAAGTGAGGTTAGCATAGTCTAGCATAGTTGACCAATAGGATGGAGAAGAAAATATTTTTTATAGAATAAATTGGTGAGAGAAGTATTAATGCATTCTCATACTAGTTCAACTGTATGGTCCCATGCTATCCACCATGGCCAATGACTGCTACGTCAAGGTCAAAGTAATTGTAGAAATATAGGATAGAGATATCATCAAAGAGCTTGAGTGATCACATTATTCATAATTAACATGCTAGACAATGACACACATGGAGATTCCTCTCTTAGAGTTAGAATACATTACTTTTCAATAATGGTAATTCCACATGCAAGTGGGTTCCATGGGGACTTATCTATCCAGTGATGGACTATCTAATTGTTGTGGTAAAAAGTAAAAATGCTAGTTGTGAGAGGAAAGAGGAGACAATACACATATTTGCGAATATTAGTCATCTTTCATACTGGTATTAAAGAAATAATACAATTTTAAAATGTAAAGTAAATTTAAGTTTAATGTTTAGCACAATTTGCATGCACACAAAGATTATTTGGTAATTTTACCAGTAATGGTTTTAAACTATGCATGAGTAAATTGATGCACATCATAACAGTAATGCCTTTATTAGGAGAAGGGTAAAAAAAAATATATTTTAACCTTCTTTAATGTGCAATCATAAAAAGCACAATTTATGAAAAATGAAGCAACGACCAATTTGAGCAATTTACCTTCACCATGCAAGATACCTTTGGATCATGAGGTTCAAAAATCTCTCAGCCAAACTACTACTAGCTTCAAAAAATGTGGATGTGGCAAAGAAAAAATGCTAGAAAAGTATAGGTTAACAAAAATTAAGTGTCAAGAATTGGGTGCCAAAAAAACAATTAAAGGTTACCAGTTTACAAAATGTGTCAACAATTCTAAACTTTAGATATCTTTTGACATCTTATCAACCCATCAAAATTTAACATTGATAATCCGTGATGGTATTAAATTTCAATCTCTATGACATCTAGCTTCTTCTATAACGAGATGATAAGTGTGATGGTCAATGCATTCAATTAGAATAGGTGTAATGCCTAGGGTCCATAAAGGATTAAAATGAAAAATGAGTAATAACCTTTGTTTGAAATCATTGAATGCTACCAAAATATGGCTATAATAGAATTGATGATGTAGCATCACCTTGGTCATACCAGAGTGTAAGATTCACATTAATAACGAACAAGAGTAGAAGTGCTCCTTTGGTGTGCTTCATGAGAAAACTTTTAGCTCCAAAATTTCTAAATATATCAAAAAGTTGTGTATGTCAAAAGTGCATAATAGCTCCAAGTCAATATTTCCCTTGACAAAATTATACATTTTATTCAAATAATGCTCACCACATCAACAAATTATTTTATACATATGGCTAATAACATATATTAGATTATCATATGAGGTGGAGCTAGCTAAAATAGTGGTTGAGAATACCCTTTGATGTAGAAGAGTCCTCTCAACTTGCTAGCACTTGTTATTTCTAATGTAGTCATTAGGAGTGCACCCACTGTTAGCATCATAAAGACTAGGGAGGTACATGAAGGCTTACCTAGGAAAACATAAAGTGAATTTTAAGCACGATGGCATTAGCATATAAAGTGAAGAGAATCTATGCTATAAATTCCCGTTACACTATAAAAAATACTTAAAATAATAGACCAATATGAAGAGCTTGGAAAAACCATGTGATTGGAAAAAGACCTAGAACACATTCGTAGGTATAAGTTATGGCCTTTACCTCCAAGAAAATGAATATAAATATGATTAAAAATAACCACAACCAATGAATTAGAAGGTAAAAATTATAAAAAAATAATAAGAGTGGGCCAACCACATTGTTAATACCTATTTACCACTATGAAAAGAAAGAAAATAATAATTTTCTACTTTGCATAATTTGTTTGGATGACCATAGTAATATATATTATTTTAGTCTAGTTGGACTCCACATTGGATGCCATGTCAACCAAGTTACTATCAAACTAAAATAGAAAATCATAAGGGGGCCTTAAGATTTCAACCTAGATATGTTGTGTAGGTTGTACCTTGAGCCAACTAAGGTAGCTAAGGCCAACAATCCCATAAATCAACAATGATGGCCTCCCACTAGATCGATGGGGGATGACACCTAACATAAAACAAATCATGTGCAAGAATCATTATGCTACTATAGGGTGCAAGGCTTGAGCTTAGGACCATCCATTAAAATTGCTAATAAAACCTCTTCATAGTGACTAGATGATGTAAGGCTTGGTGTAAAATACTAGTGTTGTTGGTATATATTACCCACTTCTAAACAACACATACATGCTAACCAAAATGGAGAATAGAAGATTCTAAATATAAACCCCCTCTCTACAAATACTAACACAATCATACTTTAGCCAATTAAATGCAAATCCATGTTGGGAACAAATAATCCAACTCATCATGTTTCTTGATTCAATTGTTCATTTCTAAATGCAAATAAAAACTATGGAGGAGGTCTCAAAGCCACAACCATAATGCAAATACATTTCCATATCATGTCTGTGTAGTCAATATAGCACAATTATTGATATTATAGAAGGATAACCCTACTTATTGAAGTAGCATGCCATTCTTTAATCAAAGGAAAAGAGGTACATTTAGAACTAATGGGTCAAGTGTATATAAATTAAGTCCAAATAAAATAAGTAGCAAAACAAATTCAATCTACTTTAGAAACAAGGTTCCAAGGAATCCATATGGAGGAGAATATTCCAATGCTCCCTGGACTGGATTCCATTTCACATAATAATAACAAAATATAAATTATTGTGTTTTGTTCCTTAAAATAATGAATGTCATGATAGATTTATTCTGATAATTATCAATATGTTAACCTTCCCAACTTATGTAGTGAGAAAGTCATATCAATTAAACAATAATATTTTGGAGATGGATGTGGGTTGAGAAGTGGTGGGAGTAAATAATTATGCAGATGGTATAGGAAATTTACAATTTTATCCATTGGATAGTGAAGAGGATGTTGAAGGTGGAAGACCCTGGTACTTTGATCCAAGAACATTCCATGAAAAGAGTAAATTTCTTATTAGTTGAGTTGATAAGCTCAAATAGAAAGCTCCAGTTTTTGTAGAAAGATATTATATATTTCCTTTTGACTGAGATAGGGATTTTAATTTGTAGGTTATTTATAGGGTCATGAAAAGTCTTCTTATAGGTCTAATAGTCTAGTTGAAAAATTTATAGAAATTTTCATAGATATAGACTCTATAAGAAAGTGGGAAAAAAGAAATGGAAAACTCAAGGTGTGGGATAGAAGATGTACCATTTTATTGATTAATAAGAAGATATTGAAAATTTTATCCTTTTACAAATGGCCCTTTTGGAGGTTTATAATAGGGTCTCCAAAGTGGAGAACATCCCTCTTACAAAGTAAATAACAATAATGGTGCTACAAAAGTATTTTATACCACCTCAAGGGTTGGGTGGGTTTTGAAGCCTCAGTTGCTTGACCACCCTAGACTGAATGCTCCTCAAATGTACCTTCACACAACCCACAACAAAAATTTAATAGCATTAAGTGGGCCTACCTTAGTTAGACCCAAAATTTATAAAATATGCAAACAATAAAACTTGACAAATCTTGCTTAAGAGGAAAACATAATCTCAAAATGTCATAAAAAATTATAAACATACCTTACTTGACTTACCATGCTATTTTTTTTTGAGGTTGTTGCTGATTGAGACTCTGGAATATAACCGTCAAGGGGTTGGTGATATCCTCTATGGACCATCTAGGGTTTGATGATAATGACTACAAATAGTCAAGGTGTTTATGATTGAGGCTTTTGCTATTCAAATCTAATTAAAACTTGTTATGGATATCCAATAGGATGTAATTGGTCTTTGGTAGCAATCTAGTGTAGGTTTGATACTCCGTTTATAAGCATATTTAAAAATGAGATATGTGCATGGTGAAGATCACATTTATATTCATGGTTGATTAGTGATGTACAAGAGGGTGGATTGCAAAGGAAGATGAAGCATACATAAAGGGGACTGAGTATAACTTTTGGTAGAGTTTTATCTTGTTTTTCTAATGTTATTGCAAATGAAGGAAATGAGGGGGGTATTTATAGACTTTTGCAAGGGTGAGAGGGTAGTGACTTGGAAATAACATGGCATGATGTAGTTGCCATGTGTCAGGGTGAGGGAAAATGGAAAATCTAGAGATTTTCATTTAGGAGAATGTGCACCTTTCCCTATTAATGACCTTGGGTGGGGAGAGTCCTCATCCACCCAAGCAGTATGTATACATCATACCACATAAATGCACTTAGCTGGGAAGGATACTCACCCTTCCAAAAAGTCATAAATAGGCATAGGAAGTGATGAGCATGCATGTAAATGTGTAAATATATGGTGATATGGACCTATTTTAGGGTCAAAGGGAGAAGCTAGGAGGAGGGATGTGCACACATCAAGGTATTTGTGCACCTAGGTTAGGGGAGATGGAAAGTCACATGGTGACTAGGGGTTTAGTGTAGGAGGGTGTTTAGTGGGAGAGAGGGGGCTAGAAAGGGAGAATTTATTTTTTGTAAGGTTGCAAGGTGGGATTGGAGATTTTTGGTAATCAATTAGAAAATTTGGGAAAGTCATTTAGAATTTTTGGGATTTTGAGGAGTAATTAGGGATTTTCAAAATTAGTCAAAATGACTTTAAGGGTTATAAAATTGACATATTTTGGGTTTATACACAAGGAAACATGGGGATAGGTTTTGTCCTCATCACTTTATCCAAGTATGAGGGCTATATTAAAACATTGTTGAAAGGACCCTATATTTTTAAGATAATGAATATTTTTTAAAGAAGGTGAAAACCTAGTTATAATATAGAAATAAAAAACATAAATCTCATCATAGTTTAGGTAAGACTTCTAGGATTACCTATAGAATTCCATGATGAATATATAATTGCAGGAATTACAAAATTAATAGGTCAAATTTTAGCTTTCAACTCAACAACTAAAGTTTAAACTAGGTTAATTTTTTCTAGATTCTATGCCAATGTCGACATGGGAAATTATTTATTGATGTTTGTAATGCTTATGTCTAAATTTAGGTTATGGAAGCAATACATTGAAAATGACAATTTATCAAATCTGTGCAGAGTGTGCAATAAATGTAGAAAATCAACTAAAAATTATCCTTCGAAGAAACACTTGAATAAAGTTTATAGAAAAAAGAAAAGGTGGACAAAGAGAAAGATAAGAAGGATGGGGTAGGCATAATAAAAACCCTTTATATGGAAGTTACTAAAAACATTTCTCTAGATAAGAAGTAGGAGGAAGAATTAATATCACCAAAAATAAAGAATGAACCAAATGTGGAGAAATAAATAATTTTTCAACATGACGGTCTAGTAGAAACTAAAGCCTAGGAGCAAAACCAAAAACAAGAAATCCTTTAATAGGAAGATAAGTTTAATTGTGTGGAAAAGTCTAAGAAGATATTAATTCAGAAGAAAGTTAATATAGGATGAAATCGACAAATGGAAGCCACTCCTTTTTAGGGTCTAAATAAATCAAAACAAGGTATAAACACATTGTTTAACTCTAAAGAGACTTTCAATTGTTATTTTCATGTTCTTCATATTTCCTTGACAAAGTCTTCTTTTAAACCTCTAGGGAACAAAAAAGAGAAAAATATTTCTATGAATACCACTAGAAACTAAAGAAAAACAATAGATGTAGGAAGTGATACTAGAGTAGGAAGACCTAAATTAGCTAAATTTAAAAGTAAAGAAATTGCTAAGGATATAGAAAATGAGACATAAAGCATTTTATATTTGAGTGGAGGAAAGCCCTCCACTCAGAGTAAGAAATGAAGATCTTATATTTGAATGTAAGGGGTATGGATACCCCTTCTATATAGTGGGTAATTAAAAATCTTAGGAAGGATATTTACCCATACATTCTTCTTCTACAAGATACTAATATTGACAACAAGAATATTTTAACAGTTAAGAATAATATATGGAAAAAGGTAAACTATATAGCTAGAGAATCGAATGGAGCTTTAGGATGCTTTTATATTTTATGGAACCTAGATTTGATTTATTGGAGTTGTAGGTAGAATTCTTCACCCACATCCATCTCTTGAGAGGGATATAGATTTTGTTAATAGAATACCTCAAAATTTTTTCTAAGGTACACTTCCAGACACCTAGGACAATTACCGGATTAGAGAAAGACAAGGAAAATAAAAATAGGTGAAATTTTTCTAAGTGTAAGAATACTACCAAAAACTCTAAGGTGATGATATCAACAAGTATAAAAATATCTGACACCTGATGACTAAAGGCAAGGAAGAACAAACTAGAATTTTGACGAAGTGAAGGAAGTTGGCCAAATGATTTTGAGTGTTGATGTTAGCAGAAGGGATATAAATATATAGCATTTGACATTAAGACAAAAGGTAAAAGGATGCAATGAACTGGTCAAACAATAATGATGAGGTTAGCAAGGTAGTATAAAAAGTTTGACATAACATGAAAAGGTATCCAACACCTTAAAATAATAATTTTGGCTAGGTATGAAAATATGATACCTAACATAATAGCAAAGTCTATCAATTACAATAAAAATACAATACCATATGGTTTTAAGTGCTTACGTTGACAAGTGTATCATAAAATTCTAGCACAAAAACAAATGAAGTAAACATTTCTAAGGGATGGATTGCATCCTATGTCTAACAAAGGACTTCACCAAGCTAAAGAATCAAAGGAGCGCTAGATTTTTTGAATGTTGATATCATCATGGGGCATACAAATATATAGTAAGGATAAATAAAATAGTTAACACCTAGCAAAGTAAGAGGTATAATTTAAAGGGATATTAAATAGAAAGAAAAGCCTAAAGCATGCACTAAAATACACAAATGTGCTCCTGATAAGTGAGTGTGGTGTCAAAATATCCCAAAAATCTCAAGCTATTTTGAATGACATTTGTATTAATACAACTAAGAAAGTAGTGGAATAACTAAAGTAGAACAAACTTATTAGAAGATCCAGTGTGCCAGTTGAAGACACAATAGCCACCACTCCCTTGGATAGAACAAGAGAAAACCACATCAATACCATAATACCAATTTGGTTGTAATAAAATTAACTAAAGATGAAATTATGTGTTGTAGTAGCCTATCGAACCTGCAATCCACTCCCTGAGCTATGATGACAAAATAACCAATTGTAATTATAAATATATATATATACTAGAATGTAAGCCATTCTAACAATTGGCTCTTTGGAATTTACAATTGGTATAATTATATTGATTAAGGCTATACACATTTGGAATGAATATTGGATTTCTATCTAGCCTCTTGCTCACTTCTTTTTCAAAACATATATGTATGTCTTATTGAATAGTTTAGAATTTATGTTAAATATAGGAACATATAATTCCACATTTTGGATTTCTCCTTGGATTTACTATTCTAGTTCTTGAATGACTTAGTAACACTAAGAGTCTTTCATAATTAACTATTTAAATGAAAAATTAAAGTAATTTGGTTTGTTATATGGTTTATTATTAGTTTATATTGTGAGACTCTCTATAATATATCTCTTGATATTTCTAAATTCATACCAATTTTAGCTCAGTATTCTAACCCTTTGTATTTCTTACTCTAGTCTAAAATCCTATTTTAGTTAATTTAGCTAGGCACAAAGGAGTTGACCTTCTTTGGAGGTTGACTTAGAGACCACTATCTCTAAGGCATCTAATCTTAGCTGAGGTCTTGATGGCACAACTCATCCACTTAGGTGGATTTTGGACCAAGAGTTTTTTGGCACATCCAATAGGACCCAAATACCATAATACCTTGATTAGGTAGCATTCATATGATTATAAGATTAAATTTAGACACTTAGAAGCTATCTAAAGTGCTAAGAGTTTTGGAATTCTTGAAGAAAGACTCTACCCACCATGCTACCAAGAGTTTTTTAACATACTTTGTGGGACATGACTTCATAGATCCTATTTTAAACATCTAAAGAACTCATGATTTTTGGTAATAGTATTGATCTCACTTGCAGAGACTATATGTTCACTTGGTGAATTCACAAAAATGAAATTTTAAAGTAACCCAACCACTATTTCTCTTGTAAGCTTATGCTCACCCAAGCAACAACTAAAAACTAGAAGAACTAGTATTATTTGTAGAATTACCACCTCTAGCAATAAGAAGAAATAGATCCACATCATATTATACATCATCATATTCGGTAAGACCTACAAAAAGCCAAGGATCTACTCATTTTGCATCTCCAACCAGGGTTACGCATAGTGGCTATTTATCACCAAATTGTCTAAAATTAGGATTTTTAAAATTTGGAATTGGCTAATATTTGGGACCCTTGACTAGGGCCCATTAGCCAAAAATTTATGGGTGCAAATATTTTTTGGGTTGATTCACCTTAATTTTATAATAATTTGACCATTTTAAGTTTAAATTGCCAACATTACCCCTAATAATAGTGAACCTTCTACATGCATTTGGACACTATTCACCTGGATTTCAAAACCGATTCACAAAATTTTTATAAATGTATTTTTGGGCCAAACCCTAACGCATAACCCTATCTCCAAATTTAGTTCACTCAACCAGATCCAAGCAAATGGCTCAAAATTAGCC
>JAQPPZ010013605.1:0-79842 GCA_028583015.1 Wollemia nobilis
GAAACACTAATCAAGTCCTTTTCACTCCAAACTTATTTTATAGAAACCAACCAATCAAATTAACTATGAAAGAATGTGCTCGTACCTTTTTCTTGATGATGAAGGAACCTCTAAAATATTCCACAACCAAAAAGACTTTGCTTTGGAGGGATTAGAACTCACCATGTAGCCTCAACCAGTGCCTTAGATGGGGCTCCAACCACCGTGTGAGCTAAGCACTCGCTTGAGGAGTAAAGAGCACCACGTTCTCTATAAAGCTCACTGACTCGCCTATGCAAAAATGTGTGCCACTTCCATTGGTGGTTCTAACACAAGCACAACCAAAAAAATAATGCTGCTACCACAATTCGATTGTAGGTCACTCCTCACCCATACACTATAGCCATTTTCCACTTGCCACTAGGTCACACTGCCTAGATGGCTCTTGCAATTTAGTGCTTGTCAATTTAACCTTATTTTTTGGAACTCAAAACAATGTTCTTTTCTATTTTTTGCATGAGTTCCCAACACACGATTGCATGCATTATCATTCAAGAAAAATTATGATTAAATACCTCTAAGGCATAGAGTTTTTATATAGATTTCTTTCTTCACACATAAACATCAGTGCTTTGATTTTTCTTCAAACTTAAATGTTGACACTTCAATTTTTAACTCATTAATTTATAAATTATTTAAATTCTTTAGAATTTAAATTTTATAAATTAATTTTTACATCCATTTGGCTTTATTAAAGCCTTCTCTCATTTTACAACTTTGTATAATTAATATTTATCTATAAAATTTAAATTCAATTTGAATTTAAATATTTTATAAAATAAATATTAAAAATACCTCGGGCTTTTATTAAAAGTATTTTATTTTTCTCACCCATGGTTTTAATAAAAACCCTTCCAACTTATGCTTCCACATAATATTAAAAATATTATGAAGCTTTTTGCCTTTAACCTGTGCATTGTTCCTCTTGACCTTTTGACATCAACGGAGCTTATTCCTTGACATCAATGACAACTTCATTCGTCGACATCAATGATAAATTTGACTCAAAATGTCCAACAATAACTTTCAATATTCTTAGCCATATCATGTTCAAGTCCTTGTATATTCAAAGTGTTGCTTCCTCGTAGCCATGGGAAAATAGTTTCCATTGGTGGACCTTGGGGAGTGGCAACAAGACTGAAAAAAATGACAATAGCTTGAGAAAAACTATTGGTAGTTAAAGGGGTATTTGGCCTATATTCATGAATTTTGGATCTTCTATATGCATAAATAATGATAAAATCAATACCACCTATAAATGACTTGGATCTAGTGCTAATGAATTTAGGTTCCAGTTTGACAATCAAGATGTACAATACAAACACTATGCCAAAGAAAAAATTTAATTCTCATAGTTTTGCACTCCTTTTAGTATTAGTTTTGTTTAGCATGCAAATAACACATTATCAATGGCAAGACAACATAATTGGAACAAAGATATGTTCCCTCTTAAAATAAAAATATCTTTCCCCTTAGGTTTGGGTATGCAAGGTCTTATAAAGTCCAAGATAGAATTACAAGTCATTGTTTACAATTATTTCAAGGGGTTTCTGCTAGTTATGACTCTAAAGATAAGTTTTATAGGAACAATAATTTAAAATTAAAATACTTAACTACCAAAAAAATAATTCCACTACACTATTATTATTATTTTTTTGATTAATTGAAAAGTGAGGGTTTTTAGAGGATCCCACAACCTTAACATTAAGCTCCAATTAGAGAATTACAACCAACAAACGTAAAGGGATAAACCAATAAATAAAGAGCCAATGACTGGAAAAAGAAAAAATTAATCCAGTCATCCTACCAGCCTACAAAAATTACAACTTCTATAGTAGATGTACTAGCCCACAACCTAAAAGAGGGTGACAACAACTCCTATCAGAGGTAGATATCTCAAAAGATAAAACAATAAATTCCATGGGTTCCACTAAATACCACTTAAAAATCCCAACTAAAAAAGAACTATGAGAGAATTTGAAAAATAAATTTATTGCTACAAAGCAAATTTGAATATTTCCACCTAACAAAAAATGAGGAATTTCAAATTTAAAAATCAAATCCATGATCCAATTCCCATCCAATAAAATCGAAACTCAAAAACCAACATAGGAAAGGCAACCATAGTTAGCAATAGGAATATGACAACTCATCACGCAATCAAGCGGTCCACACACCATTGTGAACTATCACCTAAGCACTCCCTTGACCTGACAAAATTAAAAAACCAATAAACATAATTGAAGCACATCTTCATGCCCAGGAAAGGAACCAATCTATAAATTTAAAAATAAAACTGAGCAATTAATGACACCAAAGGTTGGATTAGTTACCAAATTTATCTATGAATGGAACTCTGACAAGCATTAAGATCCTCCCAAATGAGGATTTGAATAGAAAATAGCTCTGAGACTAAAAAACTACCCAAAAAAATAAAAAACTAGGCATGTCCAATATTTAGAGCCCTAGTGCCCTATATAACTACAAAATACAAACCCCTAGGAGTAGATCTACAATGAGATCTACATCTCATACCAAACAAATCAAGAAATCCACCATCCACTAAAAAATTGCACACTTAGGAGAGAGAAAAAATATGAATAAATAGATCGCCTGAGAATCATAGAGAAAACATAAGAGGCTACCAATAGATTTAAAATAAAAATTAAATCCCACCTAGACTGTAGTATATCAATTAAAAATCAAATCAAATCACCCCACCCAATGGGGACCCTGATAAAAAATACACTAACACCACACTGCTTTAGTCCCCAAAAATAGAAAAGGGTTTGGAAATATGATCCCATAAAATATTAACACTCAAGAAACACACTCCCATAAAACATGAACACTCTTCCACTAAAAATCTAGTATAGAATTCTCCATTTGATGTAGGGGAGGTCCACCATAAAACAAACCTGAAAGCTCCCATCATCCTAAAGATTAAATTTGATCAACACTAACAAGGGATACAAGAGAGCTTCTATGTTTTAAAAGGATCCCAAAACCTTATCTTAGGGTTTAGAAAACATCTAGAACCTTAAATCCTATGGGTATAAACCCCACAAACACACAATAAAACACAATTGCCAACACATATGGGTTTTAGCACCACAGGTACATAGAAGAATAGGTTTTCCATATAAGAGGGATTCCCATAGATAAGGGGAGATTAACCATAACCACCCAATCATTTATGAGTAAAATACAACCATTCTAGCCCACTATCCCATCAACTACCTCCCAATAGTAATTTTCTGAAAAGTAAGAATATGAAGAACCTCAAGTACCACCAGAGGGCTATCATAGGTAGGCTTATAGAAATATTTGTATCTCTCCACTAATTTCATAAAACCACTAGATGCCTTTGGTCCAAAAAACTTTACCCTCTCACTCTTCTATGGAATATGAGATCTAGAGATAAATATAGATTCCAACTTAGTTGGAGAAAATTGAGCCTCTAGAGAAAAGTTAACGATTCTCTTTGAGGAGGTTCCTACAAAGTTACGAATAGGGCTTCAATATTAGAAGGAGGGAAGCACAAATCCAATAAGAAGGGATTTTTAATCTCTCCAATCCTGGGTCTAAACTCCTCTACAATGGGGTCTAGCACCATGCCTACTCTCACACTCACATTCAGATACTCAATCGCTCTACCAATCTTAGTCACTTCATTTTAATATTCCACTACACTAATATTATTATGCATGTAAACTTAGCAAAATATAAATTGTTGCAAACTAGAATTATCATTTATCACATTTATATTTGTTAGCTTGCAAATTTAAAAGAAATTTTAAGTTCACACAACAAAGATCAACTTCAAATCTTTATTTAATCTACGTAATCTAAACAAGTTCTAAAGAAAGAGAAAATATTGTTAAAGGTGAGATAAAATAAAATAAAATAAGCTAATACTACCTTGAAATATAGCTCTAGTCCAATAAAGAGATAATTTTGATTTATAACTAGCCTCGACATGACTAGTATTCACACAACCTAAATATGAGATGGTGCAATATTGAAAGGAGAAAAGACTATGAAATATACTAAAAGCAACCACCATCAACATGCATAGATTGAACATAGAAATTTTATAAGACTTGTATCAAAGTATAGTATTCAACATTTGTTCTAGATTTACCCACTTTAGTGGAATAGATTGCCTAGCTCAAAACAATAACAACTTGGCTCAGTTAATCTATCCAACTACCAATAGAAAATCAAAAAAAGAAGAAAGCTAGATGGATTTTGAACCTTCTAAATGAGGAGCAATACCTCTTATATAGTTTTTGCTTTACTGTAAAAAAGCAACCTATTACATAAAATATGGACCCAAAATTAATTAGACTTGATATTCAATTAAATTGGAACAACTAAGCCTCTTTATTTTTCTTTGCATGTCCTTGGATTGAGATCCTTGAATCCAGTATTCCATTGCATGTTCATCCATGTTCATGTTTGCTTTTTATTTACAACAATCCTTCAAAACAAATATTAAAGTTAGAAAATATTACTATTATTAATATTTTTAACTTTAATTATTATTATTATTTATTAATATATATATATATATATATATATATTTTTTTTCCATGAGATTTCCTCTTTTTTTTCTATTTTATTATTATTATTATTTTAATTTGGTTAATGTGAGAAACCCCTATGACCAACGCACACGGATAAGCAACCTCCTCCTAACCATGACCTCTCATAAAGCCAAGACCTATGTTTATCAATAGGGAATTTAACACACAACTACCACACACTCAGTCCCTCATAGACTTGCTCACATCGCGGTTTGAACCTTGGACCTCTCAAAGAAAATCCAAAGTCAAAACCATTGTGTTATCCTCTCAGAGACAAATTTTTTTATGGTAAACCAGTGTGATTTGAACCAAATTTGCATGGATATGCACTTTACGGATCATGTTCTTCAATTGGACATCTCACATCAACATGGCTATGCACTTACCCTTTTATACTATTATTATTATTATTATTTAGATTTGGTTAGTGTGATAAACCCCTATGACCAACGCATAGAGCTAAATATTCTCCTCCCAACCATGAGAGCTATGCTTATCAATAGGGAATTTAACACATAGCCACCACACACCCACCCCCTCACACACTCACTCACACCATGTATTTGTTGAGTGATAATTTTACCCAATTGCAAAACCACACTCATAGTCAAGGTATTGTTAGAACACCCTCTTTTGTAAAGAAATTTAGAATTTCTCCAAGGTTCTTGGTTACTTAATATGTGCTTGATTGTTTGTGAAAATTTAAAATGGGCTAAAATACCCTATAGGTGTAAGTAAATATTAACAAGGGGCTTGTGGTTTGGTATTACTTTTATTTACTATGCTCTTTATTGTTCATGAAATTTAACAAAAGAAATTGTAACAATATTGGTCCTCTATGACCATCCTGGAATGGTGATTTAATTTATTTTTTCTCAAAGTATTTTAAGTAGATTTTATCTTCTTTTGTTAAGAAAAAATTTAACAAATTTTATCTTCCTTTGTTAATATTTTATTTGAGCATAAAAGAATAAGACTAAAACCTAAATTTGAAATGCCAATTCTAGAACGGTTATTTAATTCATTTTATCTTGCTTTGTGAACGAATTTTATCTTTCTTTGTTAACAAATTTTATCTTCTTTTGTTAAGCTTTGTTTGAACATGAAATAAAATGACTAAATCTAATTTTTTAAATGTTAATACCAAAATGGTGATTTAATTCATTTTATTTTTCTTTGTGAAACAAATTTTATCTTACTTTGTTAACAATTTTTTATCTTGATTTGTTAGATAAATTTTAAAATAATAAAACATATGGAGTGCAAGAATCTATTTTGGAATGAATTATCTCCATTCTCATTAATCAGTAACATGCTTCGTCTAAAAATGTGGTAAGAGAAATTCTCGAACACTACTCTATATGACTAGATTGGTGCCATGATTGAATGCACTGATTGCATTCCTATGCAATAGTCTTTTTTTAATGATTTTTTTTCCATGAGGGTAGGCAAAATTATCCATTATTTTCTGTCTTTGCATCCACTACACTATTGAGATTGAACCTCAAAGTAATTTTATACCTATATAAAATTAATTGGTTAAGGAATCCAAAAGCCTCCTTAGAAATCACGGTCTACTTTGGAACTACATTCATTGATATTATCATCTTCTTCCATTATTTCGAAGCTTTTTTCTTCTCCTTGTCGAATTTATCTAATTTTGCATACTCCGATTTAATGTCGTTGGAATTTGGGCTTTGTTATAGTACTAGTTGGAAGTAGCAACACACTATTGTACTCTCCCAATACATGAAAAGTTCCTCCCTTAAAAAAATGTCTTGATATGGGATCACTTTTTGATGTTTCTTGGGTATAATCCTTCAACTTCAATCTCACCCTTGCATTGTTGGAGTACAAATACAAAAGCACCTTCATTACTTTCTTTGGACTACTTAAATCTACTTGAATTTTTCTACAACATGTTGGCTCTCTAGCACTGCATTCACTGACTATCCCTTTAGTCTCATATTGATTCCAGTGTACCCAACCATAGAGCATGTCACATTAGCTACATTATGGATAGTGAATCCCTTTTACCTTGATTTACAATTATGATATTGAGGTCATAGAAACCAAGAAGAGGTACTTTGTCTTGCATGTAGGGTTTGAGTTGCTTTAGGATATCAATGTCTAGTACCTTGGCTTTCAGCACTTCATACCAAATAGTATGCAAAACCCTCCCTCATCATGACTGGACTCACCTTCGTACCATTCCACTGTTGTATTTTCCTTTACTACCCTATACTCAATGTAAACTCATTTACAAGGCTTTTGAAATGGAAAATAGTGAGCAGTAATTTTATTAAACATGAATTGTGATATTCACCCTCCTTTTCTAATCACCACATGAGGTTTATCTGAATCTTCGATCATTGAAAGTCATTTTCTATTATCCCACATTCGAGACGTTAAGGAATTCATAGTGGTACAAAAGGAATTAGGCACCTAATGGTATATGATCACCTTGTGGTGGTCCATACTTTGCCTAGTCTCACGTGAGCCTACCAAGTGTGATCGTCATTATCCTTCCATAATTTACCAAGTCTAGTTATCACTCTTGTACTATTCCCTATGTCCATTCTTCATGTCCTATTTGTTCATCCATAGTCCATGATGGTCCGTATATGGATCTAGCTCATCTTCCCATAAAATTCGAACATTATGCTAGTTCAGGTCTAGGTCTAAATTGTTACCCCATCAATTTCAGATATTGTGCCCACTCGAGTTGGCAATTTATCATCAACTATGACCCCCTTTTGTTGATAGGCTACTTGGTAAATTGTAATCAATATGTATATAAAAAATAATTAGCCATAGCCACTTATTATATATTAATCTATCATAACATTTTATATCAATATTATATGGTGTAATACATTGATATAAAATAAAATGTAATCCTAACAATAGAAGTATAACTATGAAAGCATAATTGAGCAATATTTTAATATTATCCATTCATGAATTTATGAAAATTTAACTAATTGGATGCAAATTTGAGTCACTATTAGTATTGATAATGATTAACACTATGCTCTTTATTTTTTTATCGTTAGAACCTTCCAAAATGTAAGGGTTAAAATAATAACCAAGGAAGATTTTCAAATGACATCGATTTTATCTATGGCATCAAAAATTAGACCTTTGCAATCAACCCTACAAATTTTTTTGGTAACTAAAACAAAAATCAAAACCACTCAAAGAAAATAACAAAAAAAAATCATACTAAAAATCAAAATTTCAAGTGGATCCCCAAATTTGTGGTGTGTTGTGCAATAGTAACAACACATGGTGACTCTACTAGGAAATTCTCCTAAGCATTTCAGATGAATAACCCAATATAAAACCAAGAAAACCAAAGATCATAGAAATAAGCATCATCTAGAAATATACAAAGACAATGGGGTAAATAGCTTCAAATAAGTATGAATGAACCCTTTGTCTCTACTTAGTGTGTAAAATGTGATTCATTTTGGCACTCCTAAAACAATTCAGATTCTATAATTTATTTTGCATTTAGGCTATAGAATGTCACTCACTAAAAATTTACCTCTGCATTGCTCCACAACCAGCAAGGCATCTATAGCCCCAATGGATATGATATTTATCTATTATAGACCTTGCTCTACTTCCAACCAAGCATCTATAGCCCCGCTAGAGATTTTCTAAATCACCAAAGCATGATATTTATTTTACATATTTATCTTTTTTTATGAAACATTTAATTGCTTTACAAAATTTTGTATGCCAACTAGGTGAGATACCACTTAAGGCTAAAGATGGAGTGTATTAATTTTTTGCCTTAATTTGCAAACCAATATCAATTTACCCTTCAAGATTTCAAAGAATTCCATTTAATTAGTGAGGCACATGTGGAGCTTTAGAAAAATATTTCATTGTTCCAACATCCACCATCTTAGTCCAAAATCTAAGAATGATTACTAAATAATTTCATTTCCTTTTTCTTAATTCCACCTGATTCCAAACTAGGCCATCCAACCTATATGACAAAGAAACACTATCAACAAAGAAATCAGGAGTTAGTACTTATCACCAAAAACTACCTCAATTAGAGTAACCAACCCAAAACACAACACTTGTGAACATGAAAAACAAACACAAAAATAAACCAAAACCTAACCTAATGCAAAATGCCAAGAAAGTAGATATAAAAATATTATGAAACAAGAGATTATATACAAAAGTTCCACACACATACAAAACTAAATGCAAAGCATGAAAACCAAATAAATATATATAAAATAATATATAAGCGTGGTAAAAATGATGTCAAATTTAGGCTATCATTTCCTTGGATCCCATACATGATTACCACCATTTAAATGTATCTATAATGATAAGTATGCTAGTCTTTATAGGTATCCAACCATATATTAGGCCAAATAATACAAAGGCCCTTATTTTCAATCTCTCACCCCACCAATTGGATTCTATCCCATAACTATCATATTTTAAATTTGATCCATTAAACTCATGAGTCCACAACTAGTTTTGAATTATTTTATGTTTACTGTGTGGGGTGTTTATCACAGTTTCTCTTAGCATTGTGTGAGTTACTCTATTGATTCTTCAATAGTGTGAGTTCCTTCTTCAAGTTACTCTATTGATTCTTTTTAAAATTCACTTTCAATCACTTTTGATGATTCATATATTTCTAAAAGTGAATTAATCCATGCATTTATGTTAACTTGATTACCACCATCCTCATTTGTAACTACTAACCCTAAGGTTGTTATTTTTGGTTGGTCATCATTTGGAACATGTTGGATTTATTAACAATCAATTTTACCATGTTCCTTTGAGTTTATAGAAGGTACTGGATTATCATATGTTTCAATGCTAGTTAGATCTAGGATTATTTTATGATTTGATAAAATCCATATCCTGAAAACAATCTATGGAATTATCTGGATGTGTATCTTGAGCATATTACTTTTTCGATTGGACCAAGTTCCTACCAATTTGAACGATTAACCTTTGCAAAAATTTTATATGAAGCTTCTTGTTATTAACTTGAATTATAGTAACATCATGTAAAGGCATTTGGGTATTCTAAACTTGTGTGGAACTTGGGAATGATGGTTTTTTTTGAGTGATCTATTGAGACGAATACATGGTTGTATGGGTAAGGGTGGTATTAAATGGTTGTTGATAACATGATCCAAGTTGTCCATGTGATGATATTTGACTTACACCAAAATATTGAAAATTTAATTGTTTTTCGAATACTATTGTTTCACTATAAGCCTTGGAAAAAGAAGTGATTTGAGGTATCCTTCACAAATACATGGAAATTGATGAGTTAATAGTATCAAAATATATTTGGATAGCCTCTTACTCAATAGGAACAAAAGGTACCACTAATTGAGTATATAACTTATGGAACCTTTCATAAAATAAATTCAACGATTCATTTGGTTCTCTATGGGTAGTGACAAACTACTGGTATGTGAGAATTTGGTTCACTCACTTTTTATTGAGACGACTAAAAAATATTGTCTCTAGTTGAACCCAAGAGGTAATAGAACCTAGAGGTAATTTTATATACTAATAATATGCAACCTCAACTAATATGTATGGAAATATTTCACAAACAACATCTTCATACATGATTTGCAAATGTATCATACTATTTTTGAATGCATGAATGTGTGCTTCAAATGACCTCGTTCAATTATACATAATATGGGGTAGATAACATGTAAGATCTATATGCACATCATGTGAATGCCCATGTATTTTTCAAGGGCTATCTATCATCATTAGAGCAAACATTACCATTTAAAGTTTTTTAATTTTTTTAATCATATAAAATTATTATGCTGAACACCTCCATCAAAATAAAGCATAAAAATCAATGAAACTCATGCACTAATATCACATTTGAACACCCTAAATAAATAAATCAAAGTAAATACCTCAATTCAGGCCCTTCTTCTAGCACCAATTATATTGAGTGATAATTTTACCCAATTGTAAAACCACACTCATAGTTAGGGTATTGTTAGAACACCCTCTCTTGCAAAGAAATTTAGAATTTCTCCAAGGTTATTGCTTGCTTAATATTTGCTTGATTTTTTGTAAAAATATTAAAATAGGCTAAAATACCTTAGAGGTGCAAGTAACGATTATCAAGGGGCCTATGGTTTGGTATTACTTTGATTTTCTATGCTCTTTATTGTTCATGAAATTTGAAAAAAAGAAAATGTAACATTATTGGTCCTCTATGACCATCCTAGAATGGTGATTTAATTTATTTTATATCAAAGTGTTTTAAGTAGATTTTATCTTATTTTTTTAAGCAAATTAAAAAAAAAAAATGTCTTCCTCTATTCATATTTGCTTTGAGCATAAAATAACAATACTAAAATCTAACTTTGAAATGTTGATCCTGGAACGATGATTTAATTCATTTTATCTTGCTTTGTGAATGAATTTTATATTGCTTTGTTAACAAAATTTATCTTCTTTTTTTAAGCTTTGTTTAAGTATGAAATAAAATTACTAATTATATTTTTGAAAATTTAGTCCCAGAATGGTGACTTAATTCATTTTATTTTATTTGTGAAACAAATTTTCTATTGCTTTTTTAACAAATTTTTATCTTAATTTGTTATACAAATTTTAAAATTTTAAAACCTGTGGAATGCAAGAATCTATTTTGGAACCTTAAGAAATGCCCTAATTATATCTGCCCAAATAATTTAATATGTTAGCCTTAAGAAACAAAATTATTTGGATGCTCTAATTACTTCAAAACCCCCATTATTCATTCTTTTTGTACAAAATAATATGACCTTTTAGGGATTTGAGTGCTTTATGGAACTTAAAGAAAATAAAATGAAAAACTATCATGGGGAAGGAAAAATTATCATCCGGACTAGTCAAGGTGAAAGGAAGCAAATACAAGATGTGTATTATGTGCCTGGGTTAAAACACAACTTGTTGAGCATTGGACATATTATGCAAAATGGGAAGACTGTTCAATTTAAGAATGAAGCCTATATCATCCAGGACAAGGAAAATGAGCTCATTGGAACTGTGTCCATGACAAAGAACAAAATGTTCCCTTTGCAAATTTAAAATGAATTGTTGATGCCATTGAGTATAGCAGTGAATGATGCTACCTAGTTTTGGCATCTCAGATTCGATCACTTGAGTTTCAATGGCCTGAAATTGCTACACAAGAAGCATATGGTGAAGGGTTTACCCATTATTGAGAAACCAAATCAAGTTTATGAAGGTTTCTTAGTTGGTGAGAAACACAGGGATGCATTCCCTAGAGTACAATATTGGAGAGCTTCACACCCATTGGAGCTTGTGCATTCATATATATGTGGTCCTATGCAGACCAACACATTTTTTGATAATAAATATTTTCTAACTTTCATTAACAATTTTAGTTGGAGGACATGGGTATATCCCATCAAACAAAAATCAGAAGCATTTACCAAATTCAAGGAGTTCAAGGCTCTGGTTAAGAAACAAAGTGGCTATTTTGTGAAGAATCTCAGGATAGATGGAGGAGGTGAGTATATCTCCAATGAATTCCACAATTTTTGCAAAGTAAATGGAATTTGAAGGTAACTCACTGCAAGATATACACCACAACAGAATGGTGTTGCATAAAGGAAGAACAAAACCATTATGGAGATGGTACAAAGCATGTTGAAGGCAAAGGGATTGCCACATGAGTTATGGGTAGAAGCTATAGCTTGTGCAATCTATCTACTGAATATATGTACCATAAAGAGTGTGAAGGACAAAATTCCTCAAGAGGCATGGAGCAACCAAAAGCCAAGCGTTGCACACTTAAGAGTTTTTGGATGCATAGCATATGCACACATCCTATATGAGAAGAGAAAGAAATTGGATGAAAAAGTTGAGAGGTGTGTCTTCATTGGATATAGTGAAGAATCAAAGGCTTACAGGTTGTATAATATTGTATCAAAGAAGCTTATCATCAGAAGAGATGTGAAGTTCCTAGAGGATGAAGCATGGAATTGGAAGTCAAAGACTGGCCAGATAGAGCCATCAATTACTGAACCTGAGGTTTTTGAGGGAGACAAAGTGCCTACTCCTATATATTCAAGCAATAGCAGTGGTGCCAACATTAGTACAACATCATCATATCGATCACCTCCACTTTCAACAAGAATCTCCGACTTGAAGACACCAACAAAGAAAAGGAGCTTGCAAGATATTTAAGAGGTAACCAGAATTGAAAGTATCTTGATTTTATTTTATTTTTTGAGTGTGGTCCAATTACATTTGAAGAAGCAATTCAAAATAGAAAATGGGTAAAAATAATGGATTATGAGAGAATCAATAGAGAAGAACCAGACTTGGCATTTAATGGATCTTCTAGGAGGTAAGAAGTCCATTGGAGTAAAATGGGTATATAAAACTAATTTTAATGCCCAAAGAGAAGTAGACAAATATAAGGTCAGGCTAGTTGCAAAAGGCTACAAGCAGAAGTCAGGGGTTGACTATCATAAGATGTACGTACCTGTAGCCCAACTTGACACAGTTAGAATGATCTTGGCATTGGCATCCCAAAAGGGTTAGAATGTGTATCAGATGGATGTCAAGTCTACCTTCCTCATTGAAGTGTTGGAAGAAGAGATCTACATAGACCAACCACCTAGCTATGAGCTGGAAGGGCAAGAAGGAAAGGTCCTAAAATTGAATAGAGCTCTGTATGGGTTGAAGCAAGCACTCAGATCTTGGTATAGCAGAATTTATGCTTAATTTTAGGAGAATGGGTTCATCAAATACCCATATGAGCACACTGTATATGAAGACAAATGTATAGAGGGAAATTATAATCATTTGCCTATATGTAGATGACCTAATATATAGTAGCATCAACAATATGATGTTTAAGTAGTTCAGAATAACCATGATGAAAGAGTTTGAAATGATAGACTTGGGGCTGATGAAGTATTTTCTAGGTATTGAGGTTGACCAATCTGCATATTGCATCTTCATCTCTCAAGGGAAGTATGCAGTTGATATCTTGAAGAGGTTTAATATGGAGGACAACAAACCTGCCATCACACCTGTTGTCATAGGTCTGAAGTTGAGCAAGAAATATTACAACATAAATGTTGATCCAACTCTCTATAAAAGGTTAGTTGGAAACCTGATGTATTTGATTGCAACTAGGCTAGACTTAATTTTTGCAGTGAGTTCAATTAGCAAGTTTATGGAGTCACCAAAGGACACTCACTGGAAAGCAGACAAAATAATTTTGTGCTATGTCAATGGGACAAGGAAACATGAAATTTTTTATGCAAGGCAAGACCACCTTGAGCTTGTTGGCTACACAAATAACAATTAGGTTGGCAGTATAGATAAAAGGAAGAGCACTTTCAGTTATGCATTTCATCTTGGTTCAGGTGTAATTTCATGGTCATGAAAGAAGTAACCAATTGTTGCTTAATCTATAGTTGAGGCAGAGTATGTTGCCACCACTTCAGCCGCATGCTAGGAAATATGGTTGTGAAGGATATTGAGTGAGATCAATCATCATCAGGAAGGAGCAATGACAAATTTTTGTGATAACAATTCTGCCATAGCACTGTCAAAGGATCAGTGTTCTATGGCCAAAGCAAGCACATCGATATCCGCTACCACTTCATAAAGGAGGTGGTAAAATTTAATGAAATTGTTTGTTGTATTATTGTGTTTGACGCAGTCATTACCAGCAGTTGAAATTATGAGTTTGTTCTGTGATTGAAAGGAAACCCTAATTTTAAATTTAATGCATATCAAAATGCTGGTAAGCCTTTTCCTCCTTACCCGGCTATATAAGTCGATGAAATCCCGAGAATTAATTTTTTTTTTGAAAATATCAAAGGAAGTGAGTAGAAGAAAAATGCAATAGCGTAAATATTCAGAGCGGAACACAGCCCGCTCGTGTGATTTCTATTCTGCTCAGTTTGTGAAGCTTAGTAACATCAGCATTTATTTCCCTGGTCCGCAGTTATTCTTCTTTGTCTAGAGCGAAATCCAGTCCACACCTGCTGCCTTAATGTTTGAGCTTACGGATTGCTTCTGCACTCCGGTCCGGAGGAAATCTCATTCGAATTCTGCATACACTGCATTCGCTCCAGATGGACTAGCCCGATTTGGATTCCGCTTCCGCTGGTGTGAGTGTTTAAACTTTCAATGCGTGAGTAAGGATAAGGACAATATTAGAATATACTACCAAAAAAGAACGAAATAAGGATCCTGTCAATGTAATTGCCCCCAAATGCAAAGCCTAAGGACCAAGTAAGGATAAGGACAACATTAGAATATTAAAAAAACAAGTACCTCGTCCGAAAAATATAACAAAGGACAAGATGTCCATAGGTTCCTATTAAGTTTATCTTATATATGAAACCACCGATGGCGGTCTGATGGACGATGGAATTCTTTATTTACTCAATTGACTTGTTCATCGATCCAACTATACTTCTATTATCCATCACGTATTTCATTCGTTACTACCTACGTCCATCAAATAGTTATGTGCGATTATTTTAAGATATTCGAGTGGAATTCTTTATTTACACAATTGACAATGCTCTCGACTCCAAAAATAATTCTATTTAATCCTACATAGAAGGAACCCACTGATTATATATATATATATATATATATATATATATATATATATATATATATTATACAAATAATTAATCTATGCAGATGGACGCAGTCCTAGATAAATCTATACTATAATAGAGGAGCCGGCACAGGGCTAGCCTTGAGTTGTGGTTGATTTATCCCCTCGGTGGGCTTCAAATATTTTTATGTACTCACCCAAAATAGTAGGGTGTCCCAGATGTTAGAAATATTAACCCAGATTTCACGCCTCCGCCAGACTATGCTCCAAATTTGGGCAAAGTCGGACTGCGCTCGCGTAGTTGGGGATCCCGACAAAAAGGGCTGACATGACATCACACCTACCCTCTGATAGATGTGATGTCTAATAGATCCGATCGCTATAGAAGTTAATGCCAGTTCGACGATTTAATGCTAGTGCGGCGATTGGTTAGAAACCCTAGTTGAGGGCCTGTCAGAACTTGTCAGAGGACAAACCCTAATCCTCCTCTTCCCATGGCTATATAAGGCATCTCGAGTATTTTAGATGAGAAGAACGAAGAAGCAGAAGGCAGAGAGCAAAGAGGAGTCAGGAGAAGAAGAGTATCTCAGTGAGCAGTGTGGCTCAGCTGATTAATGTCCGAGCAGCCGACTCGACATTCTGTCTGTTTAGTTTATCCTGTAGCGTAGCCTGTAGATGTTGTAAATTCCTCAGTTGAGGATTTTTGTAAATCTAGTTTCATATGAATAAAGTTTGCAATTGTTTCAAGCATCTTTAGGGTTTACAGTTTTATTGTGCTAAAGTTTATTGTTCTCTGTTCCGACGTTTCTCTCCTCTCATACGGGTCTTGCCAAGCCAGGAAAACCTAGCGGTTGCCGCGCAAGATGAAGAAGTCAAGAAAATACTGCAAGGCCGAAGTTGGGCAAGTCTCAGAGAAGCCTTTCCAACTTCGTTGCCGAAGTCCGTCAACAGGCCCGAAGTTCGTTAGCGGCCCCGAAGTGCAAACTTCGCCCAGTTTCGGGTGAAGTCCGTCGGTGCCACCAAAGTGCAAACTTTGCCTAGTTTCAGGCAAAGTTCATCGACGCTCCTGACGTTTGCACTTCGCCTAGTTTCGAGCAAAGTCCGTCGCCACTCCCGACGTTTGCACTTTGCCCAGTTTCGGGCGAAGTTCGTCTGTGCCCCTGACGTTTGCACTTTGCCCAGTTTCGGGCGAAGTCCGTCGACGCCCCCAACTTGCGTTCTACGCTTTCATGAACTGTGCCATACAGACTTCGACGATAGTTGAAAAAAGAAATTAAATTCTTCAAATTGGTATCAGAGCTGATTGTGCTGTGACGCGGAGATAGAAGATGGATTCCAAAAAGAATTTCCTACAGTTGTAGATCTCACGATTTAATGGCAAGAACTACGATTACTGGAGCATCCAGATGAAGATTCTGTTTGGATCTTAGGAGCTATGGGAGTTAGTCGAGAACGGCTACCCAAAACCGATAGATGCAGTAGCACTGGCCGCCCTCTCTCAAGCAGACAAGGATTTGTTGAAAGAGCATACGAAGAAGGACCAGAAGGCCCTCTTCTACATCATGCAAGCGGTTGAGGAGACCATCTTCCCGCGGATCGCATCAGCCACCAAGGCCAAGCAGGGCTGGGAAACCCTGGCAAGTTCGTATCAGGGCACCAACAAAGTGAAGTTGGTGAAATTACAGATGCTCAGGAGAGAGTTTGAAAAGCTGTAAATGAGCGAGTCTGAGTCGATGAGCGATTTCTTCACCCGAACGACATACATTATCAACAAAATGCGATTGAACGAAGAAAATGTGCAGAGCCAGAGAATCATTGAGAAGATTCTCAAAAGTATGTCTGCCAAGTTCAACTCGGTTGTGATAGTAATCGAAGAGTCGAGGGATCTGACAACCCTCTCGACAGACAAGCTCATGGGTTCATTGCAGATGCATGAACAGAGGCTGAGCCACTCAACTCAGTCTTCTTTGGAGCAAACCTTCAAAGTGCAAGTCTCAGTCCGAGACAACTGCAGACAAGACTCCCACCAAGGTGCTTCTAGTTCTCAAGGAGGAAGAGGCAGAAGCAGGCATGGGAGAAGTAACAAGCAAGGAGGGAGATCAAACCCTCATGACGCTGAGCCAAGTTGCAACTTTCATCAGCAAGGAGGAAGAGGCACTGGCAGAAATCAACAAGGAATCTCTCAATAGAAGGACATGTCAAAGGTCCAATGCTACTACTACAGTAAGTTCGGCCATTATGCCTCACAGTGCAGGAAGAATATGGTGAACGAGAATCAGCAGCAAGCCCATTATATGGAGGAAACCAAAAATGCGATAGGAGGAAATGTGTTGCTGACTTGTAGTATTGAAGAGGAGAGCAAGAAAAACATCTGGTATCTTGACAATGGTTGCAACAACCACATGACTGGGAACAGAGAGATGTTCTCACAACTGGATGAAACAGTCTAGTCCGAAGTCAAGATGGGGAACAACAAAAAAGTTCCTATGATGGGGAAAGGAAAGATCCTCATCCACACCCGGCACGATGAAAGAAAAACAATTCAAGATGTTTTTTATGTGCCTAGGTTGAAGCACAATCTGCTAAGTGTTGGACAACTTGTGCAGAAGGGGCACACTGTACTATTCAAAGATGGTGTTTGTTCCATCAGAGACAAAGTGCATGGACAAATCACAATAGTGTCCATGACAAAAAACAAAATGTTTTCACTGCAGATTTAGAATGAATCATTGATGTCTCTAAGTGCAGTTGAGAAAGATGCTACCTGGATGTGGCATCTCAGATTCGGTCACCTGAGCTTCAGTGGCCTGAATCAACTGCACAGGATGCAAATGGTGAAGGGTTTACCCCTGATAGAGCAACCAAACCAAGTTTGTGAAGGTTGCCTAGTTGACAAGCAACATTGGGATGCATTCCCTGTAGGACAGTATTGGAGAGCATCATGGCCATTGGAGCTGGTGCACTCAAGCATTTGTGGTCCGATGTAGACCACCATGTTTACCGGAAACAAATACTTCTTAACATTCATAGATGACTTCAGCCGAAAGACTTGGATCTATGCCATCAAGCTTAAGTCAGAAGCATTTGCCAAATTTAAGGAGTTCAAGGCTCTGGTGGAGAAACAGAGCGGATATCAGATCAAGACTCTCAGGACAGATGGTGGAGGTGAATACATCTCCAACGAATTCCATAACTACTGCAAGTAGCATGGAATTCAAAGGCAGTTCACTACCAAATACATGCCATAGTAGAATGGCGTAGCTGAGAGGAAGAACCGAACCATCATGGAAATGGCACGAAGCATGATGAAGGCGAAGGGATTGTCGCATGAATTTTGGGTAGAGGTTGTAACATGTGCAATCTACTTGCTGAACAGATGTCCCACCAAAAGCATGAAGGACAAAATCCCTCAGGAGGCTTGGAGCAGAGTGAAGCCAAGTGTGGCTCACTTGCATGTGTTCGGGTGCATTGCATATGCACATGTTCCAGAAGAGAAGCGGTAGAAATTGGATGATAGAGCTAAGAAGTGCATTTTCATAGGGTACAGTGAGAAGGTGAAGGCATATAGGTTGTACAACCCTGTGACGAAGAAGCTCATCATTAGTCGTGATGTGAAGTTTCTTGAAGATAAAGCCTGGAACGGGAAGTTAGAGACTGGCCAGTCAGAGCCAGCAGTAGTATAGTCTATTGACTTGGAAGAAGGATGTGTGTAGCCACCTACAACTTCCAGCAACAACAGCGATGCCAGCAATAGCACAACCACTCCATCTCGGTCGCTTCCACTCGCAAGTAGAATCCAGAACCTGGTGACGCTAGCGAAGACAAGGAGCTTGCAAGAAATTTACGAGGCAACCCAAACCCACATAGATGAAGAGTACTCTGACTTTGCATTCTTTACTGAAGTTGATCCAATAGAGTTCGAAGATGCAAGTCAGAATCAGAAGTGGGTGCATGCGATGGATGAGGAGATAGCAACCATTGAAAAGAATGAAACATGGCAGCTGACAGATCTTCTAGCAGGGAAGAAGACCATTGGGGTCAAGTGGGTGTATAAGACGAAGTTCAACGCCCAAGGAGACGTTGACAAGCATAAAGCCAAACTGGTGGCGAAGGGTTACAAGCAGAAGTCAGGCATCAATTACCATGAGGTATATGCGCCTGTAGCCCGACTTGACATAGTCAGGATGATCCTAGCATTAGCAGCCCAACAAGGTTGGAAGATGTACCAGATGGATGTCAAGTCAGCCTTCCTCAATGGAGTGTTGGAGGAAGAGGTCTACATAGACTAGCCACCAGGTTACGAAATTGAAGGCCAGGAGGGCAAAGTCCTGAAGCTGAAGAAGGCCTTGTACGGTTTGAAGCAGGCGTCCTGGGCTTGGTACAACCGGATTGATAGCTATTTTCAAGAAAATGGGTTTGTCAAATTCCCATATGAGCATACCCTATACATGAAGACAAATGAAGTAGGTGAGCTCATTATCGTCTATCTGTATGTGGATGATTTGATTTATACTGGCAACAGTAATGTCTTATTCGACTAGTTCAAAACAGCCATGAAGAAGGAGTTTGAGATGACGGACTTAGAGCTGATGAAATATTTTCTCGGCATTGAATTTGACCAATCGGAAGATGGCATCTTCATTTCTCAAGGCAAGTATGCGAAGGATGTCCTAAAGTGATTCAATATGGAGGATAGTAAACTTGCCATCACACCTGTAGCCACAGGTTTGAAGCTGAGCAAATTGGATTCAGGGAGGAATGTCAACCCAACCCTATTCAAGAGGCTAGTTGGCAGTCTGATGTATTTGACTGCAACTCGGCCAGATCTGATGTTCGAAGTCAGTCTGATCAGTCGTTTCATAGAGACTCCGAAGGACATGCACTGGCAAGCAGGCAAGAGGATCTTGCGCTATGTCAATGGGACATGGAACCATGGCCTATTTTACGCTAAACAGGACTAGCTGGAACTGGTCGGCTTCACAAATAGTGACTGGGCTGGAAGCACCTCCGGGTATGCTTTCCATCTTGGATCAGGGGTAGTATCATGGGCGTCCAAGAAACAACCCATCGTTGCATTGTCCACAGCAGAAGCAGAATATGTCGCCACCATGTCAGCCACATGCCAGACAGTTTGGCTGTGAAAAGTTCTAAGTGAACTGAACTTTCCTTTGGAAGGAGCAACAACAATTTTCTGTGATAACAATTCAGCCATCGCACTGTCAAAGGATCCCGTGTTCCATGGTCGGACGAAGCACATAGACATCCGATATCATTTCATCAGAGAGCTGGTGAAATTCAACAAAGTACAATTGTAGTTTTGCAGGTCCAAGGAGCAGCTGGCAGATATCTTCATGAAGCCTTTGAAGGAGGAAGACTTCAGCAGATTGCGAGAGCAACTTGGAGTCAAAGCGCTCGTGAAATCAGGCTTAAAGGAGGGTGTTAGAAATATTAACCTAGATTTCACACCTTCGCTAGACTGCACTCCGAATTTGGGCGAAGTCGGACTATGCTCACGCAGTTGGGGATCCCGACAAAAAGGGTTGACATGACATCGCACCTACCCTCTGATAGATGTGACGTTTGACAGATCCAATCGTTGCAAAAGTTAATGCCAGTTCGGCGATTTAATGCTAGTGCGGCGATTGGTCAGAAACCCTAGTTGAGGGCCTGTCAAAACCTGTCAGAGGACAAACCCTAATCCTCCTCTTCCCACAACTATTTAAGGCGTCTTGGGTATTTCAGATGAGAAGAACGAAGAAGCAGAAGGCAGAGAGCAAAGAGGAGTCAGGAGAAGAAGAGTATCTCAGTGAGCAGTGTGGCTCAGCTGATTAATGTCCGAGCAGCCGACTCGACATTCTGTCTGTTTAGTTTATCCTGTAGCGTAGCCTGCAGATGTTGTAAATTCCTCAGCTGAAGATTTTTGTAAATCTGGTTTCATATGAATAAATTTTGCAATTGTTTCAAGCATCTTTAGGGTTTACAGTTTTATTGTGCTAAAGTTTATTGTTCTCTGTTCCGGCGTTTCTCTCCTCTCATATGGGTCTTGCCAAGCTAGGAAAACCCAGCGGTGCCGCGCAAGACGAAGAAGTCAAGAAAAGACTCCAAGGCCAAAGTTGGGCAAGTCTCAGAGAAGCCTTTCCAACTTCGCTGCCGAAGTCCGTCAGCAGGCCCGAAGTCCGTTAGCGGTCCTGAAGTGCAAACTTCACCCAGTTTCAGGCGAAGTCCGTCGGCGCCACCGAAGTGTAAACTTCGCCCAGTTTCGGGCGAAGTCCGTCGGCGCTCCCGACGTTCGTACTTCGCCCAGTTTCGGGCAAAGTCCGTCGGTGCCCCCGATGTTCGCACTTCGCCCAGTTTCGGGCGAAGTCCGTCGGTGCCCCCGACTTGCATTCTGCGCTTTCACGAACTACGCCGTACAAATTTCGGCGATAGTTGAAAAAAGAAATTAAATTCTTCACCAGATAGCTCGAAATATTTCAGTCAAGCATAAGCAGCATAATAAGCCTCAGCAATAATGTTTCGGATGCCAGAGATTAGACACCCTATAGAAATTTTTTAAAGTTTCTCTTATTTAAAGTTTCTAAAATCTATTTTTAGAAACCAAGGTTTAAACTGTGAAGGAAAAAAAAATATATACATTCGTGTAATTAGGCATATTAAAAATAAAAATAAATAAATATTAATTAATTTTTATAGTTATTGTTTTTTAATAAATCTATTTTTTATTTACTCTTATTAATCTTTCTCTTAATTTTTAATTTTTTTAAAACTATTTTATTTTATATTTAATATTTTAACCTTTCTCTTAAATTTTCCGAATAAGTTTTTAAGTTAATTTTATATTTATTCTTATCAACCTTTGTCTTCAATTATGGTTATTATTTATTGATTTTAAATAATATTTTAAAAATATTATATATATATATATATATATATTTTTTTTTTTGAATTTACATAGTGGAATTGGTAGCCGCCACGGCAGGCTGTCCATCTTTTATGGTCACCACAGTATTTTGCATTGTCTCTCTTGAAAGCCGTCACATAGATCTCTGCGCATCTCCGCGTAGTCCACCCCTATAGCCACCATGCCACAATCATTTTAAACATTTTACACCGCTGAAAGCATAAGAAAAGGACAAGATGAAATATTAATTATATTTAAATTAAATATTAAATTATTAAAAAATAAAAAAAATTATTTTATATTTATTGTTATCAACCATTCTCTTATATTATGTGTTTTGCATTACGAAGTGATTGTATATATAACAATTAATGTGATGTTTTTCCTAATGTTTTTGTTTAACGAAAATTATAAATATAACGTTTAAATATTAACGTTTAATTTTTAAACAAAATAAAATAATAATTATTATTATTATTTTTAATATTTAATAATTAAAAATTATTTTTATAATAATTAAGAAAATAAAAATAATAAAATTAAATTAAATAATTTTTAAATTTGTATATAAGTTTAAATGTTTTTTTGAAAAAATTAATTATTAATTTTTAAGGTTGAGTATTTTTATTTTATCATTTTTGAAAAACTGAACTTATCAATAAAGAGTAAACATACACTCATCCACCACCTCACATACTCTTCTACTCTATATACCGTACACTACAATTTAAACATTAAACTTTCTAAAATAAACTAAAACCAAAACTATTGAACTCTGCCATGAAACTCCTTAAAAGTAACCTTAGTATCATTGCGCTCAATTTTTCAATTTCTCAATATCCGTTTAAAAGTAACCTTAGTATCATTGCGCTCAATTTCTCAATATCCGTTTCACCGAAACAACGCCCTGCTTAGCTTAGTCATGAAAGGAATAATCGAGTGCAACCATTACACATATGCGTTGTGTTTAAATAATATTTGGTGTTCACCATTAGTGTTTGGCAAGTTGGTATGACCGGGTTTATTAGTATGGAAAGCCCTATCAATTAGATTCTATGCACGTATATAGATCCAATACAATAGATATCATCTAATTCAAAAATAATAACAAATATATTAAATGATAATAATAAATATTTAGTTGTAACTATGATGACTTGGTGATGGATTGGTATAGATATCAAATTTGTAAGTGCAAGATTTTTCATCTTGGTTGGATGTGGTTATTGGTATTATTGTACAACATAAAGACAATAAGAAGATACCAAACCCCAAAAGACAATAAGAAGATACCAAACCCCAAAGAGCAGTGAACATGTATGCTTTACGTGTTAGAAAATTAAATCAGATTTGATATCATTTAAAAGATTATATCTTTACTTTTAATTTTTGGTTTTTATTGTACTTGTATTTATTAACAGTATTTTACGATTAGATTGCAGTTGTTCAGGAAGTCCTTTGGCATTCAAGTTTGTATTTAATGTGTGTTAGTATGTTGGTGAACCTTTCCCGACTTTCCCGACTTTCATTCCATCTTTGACTCTATAAATACTTGTCTCACTGGCAATATTCTAAGTGTAGAAGGAGGAGTAAAAGAGGAGACAGACAGAGGAGAAGAAAACCAGAAGCAAGACATTGAAGAGTAAGGAGGTGAAGTTGCAGCTTTCACAAACTCCTGTTTGAGTTTAACTTGCAATAGCGTTTGTAGATGTTTGTGTAAAGCTTTTACAAAAATAAGCGTCCGGTGTAAGTTTTTATTTAGCATTGTAAAATTGCCACAATTAGATTGATTTTAGTTAATATAATATATTTGTGTTTTCAAGCTTTTGCATGATATAAAATATTGTTTATTTAAGTCTCTGCCAAATCTGTGGCAAAAGACTCTTAGCAAACCCAAATTAAATTGAGCATAAGTATTTGTAAGCATTGAGTGAAACTTTGAAGTTTGGTTGAAAGGTGGGTGTTTTGTTTAAACTTGTTGGGCGAATGTTAGTGAATCCCCGCACAAGTTCCATTTACCTATTTACCACCCACTTGTCGGGCAGCTCCTTTTCAAGTCAACTTAGGGCAGATTTTAATTAAAATCCCGTTCAATCTTTGGGTATAATTTTTCTAGTTGAGATTGGGCATACATAAAGCAAAACCCCACCCATCTCTTGGGCGGTACTTTCTAAAGCAATTTTGATGGTTATTAATCTAAAACACCATCCATATTTATTCCATTGTCCATCACAATAGCTCTCATCATAAATTATTTCCTTTGCCCAACTAAAATTCTTTGTCGTGCTCTTATTCTCTCGTTCGCCCGCCATACTTTCAAATTGGTATCAGAGCTTGCACCTACTCATGGAAGATCGGAAGTAATGACTTTTGATAGCAATTCCTTGTAGTTCCAAATCCCATAATTTAATGGTAAAAATTATGATTACTAGAGTCTTCTTGTTCGGGTCTTAGAAGCCATGGGACCTTATGGAGAATGACTATCCAAAACTAGTTGATGCAGTAGCATTGAGTGCTATTTCACAAGTGGAGAAGAATTTGTTGAAGAAGAATCATAAGAAATACTAGAAGGTATTATTTTACATAATGTAGGTAGTAGAGGAGACTATTTTCCTATGAATTACAACAACAACCAAATCAAAGGCAACCTAGGAAAATTTAACGAGCTCATTCTAGGGTACCAACAAAGTGAAGTTGGTGAGGTTAAAAATTATGAGAAGGGAGTTTGAAAATATCTAGATAAGTGAATCAAAGTCCACAAGTGAATTCTTTACCCAAAAAATGGGTGTAATCAATCAGATGAGGTTGAATAGCAAGAACATTGAGAACCAAAGAATAGTGGACAAAATATTGAGGAGTCTGCCAACAAGGTTTGACTCAGTTGTGATAGAAATTTAAGAATCAAGGGATTTAACAACCCTATTTGTATATGAATTCATGGGTTCTCTACAAACACATGAGCAAAGGCTAAGTCATTCATATCAGTCCTTATTAGAGCAAGTATTCAAGATGCAGGTCTCATTTTGAGATAGCAGTAGAAGAGAAGAATCCCACCAGAATACCTCATGTTCTAAAGGAGGAAGATGATACATCAATAGAGGTAAAAATGGAAGAGGCAAGAATAGAGGAGGAAGATCAAAATCTAATGAAGGAGACACCAATTGCAACTTCCATCAAGTAGGAGGAAGTGACAATGGAAAAAATCAGCAAGGTGGATCAAACCAGAGATATGATAAATCAAAGATCCAACGTTATTATTGTAAGAAATTTGGTCATTTTAGTTGTGAGTGCAGAAAAAATTTGGTCAAGGATAATAAGCAGAAAGTCCACTACACAAATAAAAATGATAATACAAAGTGTAGAGATGTATGTGGGAATTTATTGTTAACTTGTAGTACGAAAGAAGAGAATCAAAAGAATACCTGGTATCTTGATAGTGGGTGTAGTAACCACATGTATGGGAACAAAGAGATGTTCTCAAAATTGGATGAAACCATCAAATATAATATGAATATGGAGAACAACAACAAGGTACCTATCATGGGAAAATGAAATATTATAATCTACATAAATCAAGGTGAAATAAAGCACATCCCTAATGTGTATTATGCCCAAATTGAAACACAATTTACTGAGAATTGAACATCTTGTGCAGAGGAAGTAAAATGTTTAGTTTAAGAATGAAACATGTATCATCAGAGACAAAGAGAATGGGCTCATAGAAAATGTGTCCATGACAAAGAACAAGATGTTTTCCTTGTATATTCAAAATGAACTTCTACTTTGATTCAGTGCAATTGTGAAATATGCTACATGGTTGTGGCATCACACATACACTCACCTGAGTTTTGGTGGCTTGAACCTACTATACAATAAATAGATGGTTAAGGGTTTACCCCTCATTAAGCAACCTAATCAATCATGTGAATGTTATTTGATTGGTAAGCAACACATGGATGTGTTCCCTACTGAACAATCATGGAGAGCTTCACAACCACTAGAGCTGATGCATTCTAATATCTACGATCCGATGTAAAATTTCACATTTGCCGATAATAAATACTTCTTGACTTTTATAGATGAATTCAATAAAAGGAAATGGGTATATCCCATCATACAAAAGTTATAAGATTTTGGTAAATTTAAGGATTTCAAAGCTTTGGTTGAAAAATAGAGAAGCTATTATGTAAAAAATATCAGAATATATGGATGATGTGATACATCTCCAATGAATACCATAATTTCTACAAAGAAAATGAAATTAGAATGTTTTACACATCCAGATATACACCACAACATAATGGTGTTGTAGAGAGGAAGAACAAAACAATAATGGAGATAGCATGCAACATGTTGAAGGCAAAGGGATTGCCACATGAGATTTGGGTAGGAGTTGTATGTTGTATAGTTTATCTGCTGAACATGTTTCCCATAAAGAGTGTGAAGGACAATATTCATCAAGAATACTGGAGCAACTAGAAGCTGAGTGTTTCTCATTTAAGAGTTTTTTTGTGCATAACATATGCACACATTCTATATGAGAAGATAAAGAAGTTGGATGATAAGGTAAAAAAATACATCTTTATTAGGGTATTTTAGTTTGAAAGTATGAACTTGGGCCTGATGAAATATTTTATTGGCATTGAAGTTACCAAATTCATGGATTGTATCTTCATTTCTCAAGGCAAGTATGCAAAATATACCTTGAATAGGTTTAATATGGAGGACAAAAAACCTACCATCACACCGGTTGTAACAAGATTGAAGTTGACCAAAAATGATTGCGACAATAATATTTATCCAACATTCTACAAAAGAATTGTTGGAAGTATCATGTATTTGACTACAACCAGACCAAATTTAATGTTTGCAGTGAGTTTGATTAGCAGGTTTATGAAAGCATCGAAGAACACTCACTTGCAAGTAGGAAAAATAATACTATGGTATGTCAATGGGACTAGGAACCATAGAATTTATTATGCCAAAAAATACCAACTTGAACTTTTTGAATAAAAATATATATATATATATATATATATATATATATATATATATATATATATATATATAGTGATTAGGATGACAATATTGATGATAGGAAGAGTACTTCCAGTTATGCTTTCCACCTTGGATCGAAAGCAGTTTCATGGTCATAAAAAAATAATCAATTTTTGCATTATCAATTGGTGAGGCAGAGTATGTTACCACCACTCTAATCGCATGCTAGGTAATTTGGATGAGAATAATTTTGGATGAGCCAAATCATCAACCAAAAGGGGTAACAAATATATTTTATGATAATAATTTCATCATAGGACTATCAAAGGATCCAATGTTTCATGGCTACCAAGCATATCGACATTTGGTACCATTTAATCATAGAATTAGTGAAATCAAATGAAATTGAGCTTCTATTTTATAGGTTCAAAGAGCAGATTACAGATATTTTCACAAAAAACTTTGAAGGAGGAAGAATTTAACAGTATGAGAAATGCTCGATGTCAAAGATTTTACAAAATCTAGTTTAAAAGTGGATGTTAGAAAATTAAAACATATTTTACACCATGTGGCAGATTTATCGATAGCTGATGATTAGATTGTAGTTGTTCAAAAAGTCCTCTGGCATAAATTTTACATTTAATGTGTGTCAGTGTGTTGGTGAGTCTTTCCCACCTTTCCCTTCGTCCTTGGATTTATAAATACTTGTGTCACTAGCATTATTCAAGTGTGGAAGAAGGAGTAGAAGAGGAGACAGACAAAGGAGAAGAAAAATCAAAGGAAGACTTTGAAGATTGAAGAGGTGAAGCTACAACTTTCATAGACTTTTGTTTGATTTTAGCTTGCAACAACATTTGCAAATATTTGTGTAAAACTTTGGGAGAATGAAGCATTTGGTGTAATTTTTTATTTAGCATTCTAAAACTGCAGCAATTAAATTGATTTCAGTTAATATAATATATTTGTGTTTTGAAGCTTTCGCGTGATATAAAATATTGTTTATTTGAGTCTCCATGGTAAAATATTCTTGGAAAATCCAAATTAAATTGAGTATAAGACTCTTGGCATAACTTTAAAGTTTTGTTGAAAGGTGAAATTTTTATTTAAACCCATTGGGTGGATGTTAGTAAATCCCCACTAAAGCTTCGTTTACCATTTTACCACCCACTTGTTAGGCGACTCCTTCTCAATTCAACTTAGGGTGGATTTTAATTAAAATCCCGCTTGGTATTTGGGTGGAAATTTTCTAGTTGAGGTTGGCAAATATACAACAAAGCCCCAACCAAATTTTGGGTGGTACTTTCCGAAGCAAGTTGGATAGAAATTAATTTAAAACACCATCTATCTTTATTATGTCATCTTCCATGATAGCTCTCATCATAAACTATTTCCTCCACCTGACTGAAATTATCCGTATCACTCATGTTCTCCTGTCCGCCTGCCATCCTTTCACCATGCAATATTTGATTGAAAGCATGACAATGACAACTGTTGAAGTTGTGGATTTGACTTCATCAACAAGAGCAAATACCATGAATTAATTCACATGTTTTATGCACCTAAGACAAATAGTTGGAAAAGCCAATAAGAACAAACTTTTGAGAGTTGAGACGATAAATTTTAATTAAAAAACTTAATTAATTGATGATTAGAAGACAAGTAAGCTTATTGGTAAAAATGCAATTGTCAACGCTATGCCATGATTTATATTATAAATACGGTACATTTTTTTTTTAGGTTTTGAACGTTCAATATAATAATGTAATAATGCAAGGTTTTGCTCTCTATGCTAAATGGATTTGTAAGGCACTTCAAGGGGATGAAATCTAGAATATTTTAGTCAGACATTGTCTTTCTACTGGTTTACCTTATGGTAGATGTGTATGGAAAGGTTTAAATATTTAAACCATTCTTACTGCGTCTGTACCTATTAAAAGCTTAGGAGGTTCTTAAACCCTAGATTTCATGGAATAGATGTAAGACTAAGGTTGGTGCGTCTGTTCCACTCCTTAATGTTTGGTGGTCCTCTGCTATTGTTTATCAAAGAGCACCTCTTGCTCAGGTACAATGGATTTGAGCTCAACAATTTTATAGAAAGGGTATTGCTTACCTATCTAATTTCATGAATTTTCATACTAGAGATTGGATCCCTTGGAATTATTTTATGCAATATTTCAGTTTATCTCCTACAGATAAGAGTACTTATGATGTTGTTATGGATTCCACTCCTCTTATGATTTGGTCTAAGGTTTTTAGAAATTATCAAAAACCATGGTGGTCTGACTAGTCTTGGCCTAATAAGCTTTCTTTTATAAAATGCAAACCCTCCTTGGGATATTCTTGGCTATCTCCAATGGTTCCCATGTCAGATATATAGAATTATCGATGGGACTTAGTCTCCTTGCAATATCGATGGAGCTTAAGATTCAAGGTTGTTTGGGCCAAATTTATTGAACCCAAACAAGCCTTTCTTGCTTGGAGCCTATTGTTTAAGGGTCTTTCTGTGGGTCAAAGGCTTCGGTATATGGGTGTTGACAATATTACTTGTATGAATTGTGGTGCTGAGGAGGACATTCTTCATTTATTTTGGTCCTATCCTCGAGCCAAAGAAGCTTGGGATTGGATTCTTTCTTTCTTTAGTCCCTACATGTTTGATAATTGTTCTTGGGTGCATGTTTTACTTGGTGACCCTATCAGATTTAACAATAAACTAGGTGCAGTTTGGAAAATTTTCAAAGTGGGCATTTTGTTTCATTTATGGAAAACTCAGAATAAAGTTGTTTTCCATCAGCAAGAACCTTCTTCACATTTTTCTCTTACTGACAGATATATGGTTTTTTATGATTGTTGGTTCCAGATTCATATCCAAGTGGAGTTGCAGTATTTACGCACTTTGATGAACCACTGGAAAAACACACCATGCATAGTGAGTCGCGTGCCTCCTGATGCTCCTCCCACCCGGAGGCATCCTCGATTTGTTGGTGTTGGATCTCGAGACAATGACCATTCATGTTCAAGTGGTAATGCTCGACACTGGCCGCAACCTCATCCTACTGCTAAATGCAACTCTATAGGTGGTGCTTATTATTCTTGTCCCAAATCTGGGTGGGATGTTTGTCCCTTGACTTCTATTCATACCAATGCATGGGATTTAGCTGCTCGTTTTGTGCCTTTGAATCATGGTTCTTCTTCTCCTCCCTCGTAGGCTACCACACCTCATGGAAAAATGGATATTCAAGAGGGCAATGGTGCTTTTGATGATGGTTGGGGCCATTATGAGCCATATAATGGTGGTAGTTAGAGTGGTGCTGGAAAATGCTTAAATTCTTGTAGGCCTACTTTCTTTTGATGTCTACGATGTAATAGCTTAAACTTATTTTGTTGTTTTCTTCCTAACTTCGTGATTAGCTGTTAATGTGGTTTTGGACTTGGGGACCCTTTTAAAACCCATTTTGTAAACCCATTTAAAATTTTGGTGTATTTATAAAAGGTTTGGGGACCCTTTTAAAACCCATTTTGTAAAAGTCCAATGCAAGATGAATCCACAACTGAAACCAAAGATAATGAATATTACTCACAAAGGAGACCAAAGGATAATAAATAATACCGACCCAAGTAAAGCTCCAAAAAAATAAAAAATATTTTTAAAAGTAATCCCAAACATTTTACAAATGGATCAAATACAAACATAAAAACCAACACCACTCCTAGAAAATCCAGTAAAATAATACAATTCCATTTAAGAAAGGCCCAAAAACAACAAAATTGAAAAGCACAAACACTTCCAAAAAGGGTCCAGAATATAATTAAATGAAAAGAGCATCCATCCCTCTAAGAAATAAAATTAGATTGCCTACTGAAATGGGCATCGATCACCAAGGAAAGGGTGCCCAAGGAAATCACACCAACAGATAAAACTTAGGAAAAAATTGTAGCAAAGGGATTTGAAATTGGAACCACCACAAAGCCTAAAAAGTGGATCTATAGTAAACAAAGACCTTGATATGCCACAAGGTATCCTTGCGAAGAAGCTAGAAAATCCAACAAACCTGCACTCTCACCAGCCATCGCTAGCAACATGATTCCACAGTAAAAAAGGATCAAACACCAACAAATCAACAAACCCTTGGTCCTATAGAGGGTTTACATTTGGTTTGCTTTAAGCCCTCTAAATACACCCACTAAACAAATGGATTAGAACACTCAAAAAGGAAAGGTTTGAAATCCCTAGGAGCACTTTAAAAACAATAAAACCACTCAACCAAATGATTTGGGTCATACGGTTGGTTCACCCCCAACAACCTAAACCACCAACTAAAATGGCTAAATAGAACTAGCAAGTCTCCACTAACTATAAATACATGAGGTCTCCCCTAAAAATTGGTCAAATAAGGTATAGAACCAAAGGATATCATGGAGAAGTTTGTAACCAATCACCAAGTCACAAGTGGGTAAAAACCTACCAAAACATTTGATTCTACAACCCAAAGTGAAAAAAACTAGCAAAACCCCCATATTCCAAATAATTGAGGTGGATTCATCAGTTGCACAACCATCCCCCAAGTCCCCAACTAGGGTTATAGCTAACTCAACCTTCTTCTGGGCTATAAACTAAAATGAGAAAATAGGACCATCAACCAGAAATCTTCTTCATCCAAAGGGACCTCTACCAAGCTACAGATTCCTACTTTCAAAAATCTTACCTCGTGCAAAGGTCACATAAAATCATAAAATCCTAGAGATGCAGAGCCTTAAAATTACAGAGGTCTAGAGCCGCAAGCCCTTTTTCAGTTAATTTTTTAAATAAAAAATAAAAGAATTTATTCATATTAAAAATATTTTAAGAATCAACACTATGGTTTTTTTTTAATTGAGTAAAAAATATGGTCACTAATCCGGTCTTAAAAATATAACAACCTTTTTAAAAGGAAAAAAAAAATGATATATATTATAGGTAAAAATAAATTATAAAAAATATTATATATATACATATATCATAGTAAATTTATGTAGGAAATATTTTAAAAAATAAAATCAACAATCATGAAAATAGAGTTATGACGTAAAACTAAACAATTCTATCAAAATTAAAAATAATTTTGAACTACTAATAGAGAAATATTGGCTAGATATTAAAAACCTTCTAAAAATTCTAATAGTAAAACAAATAAAATTATTAACTTCCTGTATAATAAAAAGAAGAATGAAGTTTTTTCTCTTCAACTAAAATCAGTTCCAAAGTGAATTAGTTGCTTCTTAAAATGTATTCTATTTCTAGAAATCAATCATCCTATCATGTTGGAATCTCCCCTATATTAATATTTGAGACCAAGTCATATCAGATTCATTTAAGGTAGGATAAATCATCCTATCATGTTGGAAGCTCCTCTATATTAATATTTGAGATCAAGTCATATCGAATTTATTTCAGGTTTGCATTGAGCAACTCTAGAATTTTATTTTTCAAATCCGAGTTAAAATATACTTCTCCTCCTCAATCTTAATATTAGCTTCTTTGCAATTAAATACCAACTTAAGAAAGAAGTCAACAATTAGATTTTTTTCTCCCCTTGTATGGTGTTATCCCATTGCATTAAAATATTTTATAATAGTTAGCATTCTCCCAAGTGTCAATGTTTAGTATCACAATCAATAGTATGTTTAGTAGAAAAAAACATAAAAACATTATTAAATTATAACCTTGTGGTGTTTTTTAATTGGAAATTTAATCTAATTAAATAAATAATATTTTAAATAGATATAAAGTAAGACTTGTCCTTGGAATTTACATTTTAATTATTTAATCATATAAATCCTATAATGAGACATTTTTTATATTATTAAAAAAAGGTTTTAAAAATGTTTCTCATCCTTTTACATGAAAAGCGAGCTAGAAACCAAAGGATCCCAAGATAACAAAAACCACTAAAGGCTAGAAAATTTAGATCTCTATAGATCTTACGCTTGGCATGTGTGTCTATGCTTGATAGTTAAGCTCTATATTATGTACATAGAGCTTGAAAAGGATGCCTTAAGGAGCTCCAAAGGGGTATCCCTAGTATATGCATGTTGTTGCTAGGGTGATGAGATGATTTCCTTGCTAGGGTTGGTCTAAACAAACAACCAAGTAGACCTTCTATGGGAGAGAGTTTGGTGAAACATCACCAATATCATTCCAATTTGAAATCCATTAGGAGTTCTTAAATTTGGAAGCTTGGATTTTGGAACTTTGTGGTTGCTATTTTGAACTCACATGGGGTAGTTTTATTACTTTGATGTCTCAAAATAATCTAAAAAATCTATTTTTGGTTTTGGCTCAAAAATGATCTTCAATATTTGTCTATGTTTATCTATTTGGGAATAACTAGTTGAAACGGACTAACTTGAAGCTTGTTGAAAATAGCCTTAGAGCTCCTTGATTTTCCTTTTTTTAATTTTCTCTCCTTCTAGATACACCAAATGAAGGTTAGTATTGTTAGTTTCCAGATCAATTTATTCTCCTTGTAGGGAGAAATCCATTGATTCAACTAGTTGAGGATTTATTTAGGCATGACCTAGGATACCTATGTAGTGTTCATCCATTGGTTCCACATAGATTGAGAAAATGGATATTTCATGAATAGGTGATTTGTTATCTCTTCATTTCTTTTGTAGAGGTAGCATCTAGTGGTATCGATAAAACCACTTTTTATTAGGTTATCCTAGGTTAATATTTTATTTTGAAGGACTAATCATGTAAATACTTTTATCTTTGGAACACATTTGCTTACCCATAATTTCCTCCATGGTGCTTTTGCTAAGGTAGATCTAGGCTTTCATTGTATCCAATTTTTACTTTATAATTTCTTGTTGTTGATATAGTCCACTCTAACTGGTCAGATGTCTTTGATTCTGGGTTAATATAGTCTCCTAATTATGCATGGAGGGCCTTCAAATATTGCCTTAAAACCCTGTTCCTAATGTTTGTTCTCCAAGTGTTTGTGTCATCTTCCCGTTTGATTATGTAAGATCTAAAATGAGTGCCCAATTTTTGTTTAAGTTTCTTTTTAGTGAAACATTAGGTCCACAAAGAAAAGTCATTTAATCAAGTCCCATTTTAAAGTAATGATCTTTGGTTAGGATACATATTTTTCTTTTGTTTTTTATCAATCAAGAATAAAGAAAGAATACATCTATATCAGTTTGTATCAATAAAAAAAAGGCTTTTTAACAAGTGATTATCAATGATGAGATGATTTAGCATGAGAATATTTTCTTAAAATATATGTGCTAATATGCAACTTTAATCAACAATAGTTGTATTTCTTAAATTGGATATTTATTAAAAGGAAGTATGGATTGAATTCATAATATTCAATGAATGGTTTATGTGAAAGGTTGGCTCATATACAATACAATGGAGTGAAACATTATTTTCATAAATATAAACACTTTTTAGAGAGTTCTACATTGATTTAGTCTCTTTGGAATTTGATAAGAAATCATATAGGTGGCATTTCCTTCTTAAGAGTGAAATATAGTTTCTACATATATAATTATATTTGCATGCATTTATAAAAAAAATTCTAAAGATAATAATCATCAAATATGGATTAAGAGAATAGGTTCAACAAGCAAACTATGGAAATTTCAATGTTGTGTATGATATATGACTAGACACATTAAAGGATATTGCGAATTGAAAATATTCATGAAAAAATTAAATGTTTAGTCACAAAACAATCCTAAAGTGAAGAAGGGTATTGGAATAAAGTGGAAAAAATTTTAGATTAAGGATGTTATGCCTTAAAATGTGATAAAATTGACCTTTTATCTTATTAAATAATAAATTCCATCATCATTCATTTGGAATTCATAAGAAACAAAGAAGGATGCACCAATTACTAACTAGAATTACTAATTAGAATGTGTTAGTTTGCATTTAGAAACAACCAAAAGTATAGATTATGGTTTAGATTCAATTCTAAAGTAAACATGGTAGAAGATATTTAGTTTGACAAAGCCAAATTATATAATTTTTATCTATAGTAAAATATCATATTCTTGCAATAAATATAAAGTAGTATAAAAAATAAATAATAATAATTCAATAATTAAAATATACGTTCCATAGTAAAATTCATGTCTATGGATAAATGTTTTGTTGTTCAATCCACTTTATAAATTTCATGAACTTCATATTAGCATTGTTTATAATCCAAGAAAAATTTACATAAGCCATAATTGATTTCTTACATGCAAGAATTGAAAAATCATATATATATATTTCTGTTAAAAAACTAAATTATAGTTTTTGTATTAAACATATAGTATATATATAAAAGAATTTTAAGAAATAGATATCTCCCAATTATAGAGCTAAGACCCTTTATTCTTAGTTAATGAGTTATTAAAAATCCATTTCAACCATGGAAATCTATCCTTTTTTATGGTTATCCATATGTAGAATAATATTTTTCTGCCTTATTTATCACAATCACTATATAGAATAATAATTTTGAACCCTGCTTGATAGTAGAAAATGACTGTGGATGTAACTGATTCCCCTATGTTAACCAAAAAAATAAAATAACTAACACTATATAATTGATGCCAATCCTAATCATTTGATATATTTTTAATCTATCCATTCCTATTTTTTATTGCATTCAACTTCTAATTGCGTTTTAATAATTAAAATCTAATAAAATACACATTTTAACTAAAAGAAAAATTTTCATATAATAATAAAATTTTAATTACATCTTAGAATTATCTATTTATCTTATTTGATTCACTATATAATATTTGAGACATTTTAGTAATTTTTTAAACTAGATAATATATATTTTAGTAGATTATTTTCTATTTCTTTTAAAATAAACTTCTTAATTTACAAGGAATTTTAGATTATCTTCTATCATAATATTGTTTATATAGTCTATACCTTGGAGTGTCTGGTGAGGATGTGGAGGTGGAGGCATCTAAAATCAACTAGGGATATCCATTCTAGTCAAGTAAGTTTGGTTCTTTGGGTCTTTCTACTTTATGGGACCCTGGTAAGGTTTACTCTGGAGTGGTGGGCAAGGGAGTTTCTTACCCATCATCATCCTATGCTAGGGTTGTATTTGGATTGAATTGTGGTGAAGAGTATAATCCTTGCGATTTTATCTCAGAATATTTTCAAATTCTTGTTCCAGATAGCACTATTAATTGTTTATTGAAGAAAGGCTCGTGGTACCTGGTTGATAATTGTGTTGGTGGAAGGCCGCCCCTTGAAGTTATTAAACATTGGAAATTGTCCATATGGAATCAATGGGTCTCTCTAGACCTTGCCACACTTCCTCAAAACTTTTTCCTGATTAGGATTTTCTACGAGGAAGATTCTAAGAAGATTTTAGAGGGAGGTCCATGGTTGTTTTGGCAATCATGGGCTCTTCCTTAGGAAATGGAGCTTTGATTTCATCTCGGACCTTTAGAGGGTTAATTTGGTGCTATTATTGGTTCGAATACCTAATTTTCCAATGTTCCTATGGCATGAAAGTATTTTTAGAGTTGTGGCAAGCTCGATTGAGGACTTTGTTTCCTTAGATAAGGTTTCTCTATTGACTGCTCATGCCAATGTGTAAGAATATGTATTATGGTGGATAATGAGAATGATATTTCAAGTTTTGTGGAACTTATTTCTCACTTGGAAATTTAGGGTCAGGTTGTGGTTTATGAAAGCAAGCCTTAGGGTTGTCAAACTTATGGATTGGGTGGTCACCATAAAAAAATTTACCCTTAGAAGAAGCCTTTAAAGTAGTCTGTTCAATAGATCTCGAATGGAAGCAATCGTGTGGACCTCCTTACTAGGAGAATACATTTTAAGAAGCATAAAGTATGGTATATAATGGCCTAGGGGGATTCAAAAGGAAATGAGATTTTTCCTTATCTACCTCAGAAAGGGGTCGTTAGTGGGGTTCCTATTTCTATTCCATGGGGTTTGGCCTTGGTTTTGAGTGGTTATCCGAGGTTAAAACTCTAAAAAAAATTGGAAGTGGTTCTTAATCTGTATCCTCAAGGGCAAGTTGTTGACCTTCTCCTTTCAAGTTCCTTGGAGTGTCTTGGGTCGAAAGGGGGTGAATACAACCAAATGGTTAATAAATTGGAGACTTTAACTCCTCATGATATTATAAATTCTTCTTCCCTAAAGGAGCTCTCAACTCATAGGGTTGCTAGGAAATATTCTTCTCCAAGGGATATTTATGCTTTCCCTAAGTGTGGCTTAGATAGTTCGATGGTTTCTCCTAAGCTCAACTTAGAGAAAGGTTTTCCTGGTCCAAAAATGAGGAGTCACCATAGAAAGGGTATTGATACTAGGATGGAAAGGAAACCTGAAAGACCTCTAAGTAAATATAGAAGGAAGAAATCCATGGAATAGGCAATTGCTAATGGTGGCCAAGCCCTCCTTGTGGTGAAGGAAATAAATGGATAAAGACAGTTGAAACTTGATGGTTTCAAATCCTCTCCTAATGGGGGGGCGGAGAAGAATCTTTCTTTTTAATTTTGAAATAAAAGTGTGTTCATGGAATGTTAGAGGGCTTAATAGCTCTAATAAAAGATTTTTTTTAGATTCGTTTAGAAGGGAGAAATCTCCTGATATTTTGTGTATTCAATAATCCAAGTTGGAGTCTTCCTTGTGGGATTTAATGCATGATATTGTGTGGAAGGTTTCAGGATTTATAGCTAGTGAAGCATCTGGTTCTTCTGGAGGTTTACTTTTCTTCTAGGACTCTTCGAAGTGTAACGACCATGTAATATCATCCTCTAATAGAGTGATTAATATTTTTTTGTTTTAAAGTATCTCAAAGGCGATGGGTGATGCCTAATATATATACCCTAAATTCTTATACTGATAGGCATCACTTTTGGCTTCTATTGCTAGAGATGAGAGAAAATTTTTAGAATGAATCATGGGTGCTAGTAAGATATTTTAATTATCCTTTATATCTATCTGAGAAGCATGGTGGTAATTTTGTGGATGATAGGAGTTTGCAAAATTTTATTGATTTTGTCAATAAGGTAGAACTCCAGGATTTGGATTTAAAAGGGGTAAATTTTACTTGGAGTAATAGAAGGTCATAAAATAGTTTGATTTTGAGCATATTGGATAGGATTTTTATCTCTAAATCTAGGGTCAATCTGTTTGTTGATGCAACATTGTCTACTCTTCCTAGGATTGGATCCGATCATAATCCCTTATGGCTTGAGGTCCCTGACGGACTTCCCTTTCTTCCTTGATCTTTCAGGTTTGAAGTTATGTGGTGTTCCCATATTGATTTTGAAGCTCGTGTTAAGGAATGGTGGTAGGAAGACATTCCTAGTGAAGGGGTGTTTAAATTTTCTAATAAACTAAGAAAGACTAGATTTAATCTCAAGATGTGGAACAAGTTTACCTTTGGTAATGTTTTCAGAGAAAAGGAGAGATTGTGGATGCAACTTAAGTATATTGAAATCGTGATGGATGATCAAGGTAGCTCTGATGGACTACTCCAATAATAAATATCCCTTCTTTTTTAATTCCACAATAACCAATTGAGGAGGAGTTTTTTTAGAAACAATTATCCAAAGAACTCTGGTTGAAATAAGGTGACCATAACTCCTATTTTTTCCACACTTCTACATTGCGCAAGAGGAGTCAGAATAGAATTTGAGAGATACAGAAGGTTTATGGTGGGGTGTCTTCGGATATGATGGAAATTAGAAATCCATTGATTTTTTTAGTTTGTTGCTATGTTTTATGTCTGCTCGTGATATCTAAGTGGAATGTTTGATGTTAGAATACATTCCGAGGATTGTTCCTGAATGAGAGACTTTTGGCTCCTTTATTGGATGAGTAAATTCAAGTAGCTATTAATTCAATGGGACCTCTTAAGGCTTTGAGGCTAGATTGTTTTCCAACTATTTTTTTCATAAGTTCTAGCATATCTGTGGTGAATATTTTTTCTTGATGATCAAATGTTCCCAACGTTCTCTAGTTATTCTGAAAGTGGTGAACTCAAATCTCTTGGCCCTTATCCCTAAGAAATACGACATATTCCTTTAGTGATTTTAGGTTGATAAGCTTATGCAATATAGTTTACAAGATTCTATTTGAGGTCATAGCTAACAGACTCAAGCTACTTCTACCATTGTGGATTTATGCTACTGAAATTGGGTTTGTCCTAGGGATATAGATTTTGGATGGGGCGATTGTAATTCATGAATTAATGCATTCCATCCATAATAGTCTAAGAGTGGCATTTTTCTTAATCTGGATGTTAGTAAGGCTTATGATCAGGTCTCCTGGTCAATTTTATTCAATGTCTTAAGAAAATTCAACTTTTGTGAAGCTTGGATTAAGTTGGTGGAAGCTTGCATTTCGATGGCCTAGTTCTCAATCCCTATAAATGGCTCTCCTGCTGGATTTTTCATTATTGTCAGGAAATTTGTCAAGGTGATCCACTATCCCCCTTTCCCATTTCTATTCATCATCATGGCAAAAGCCCTTGGAAGATTTATTTCTTGGTGATGTGGTGAGTTTGGTCAACATTAGATGCTTCCATGCAATCTGATCTTTCATCAACATTTTGTATATGATATCCATATTTCTTGTGTTTCTTTAGTGGTCCATGGTAGGGAAGTTAATTTCCTTTTGGATTTTTGTGAGAGGGCAACTAGTCAATAGACCATTTTTTAAAAAGCAATTTATTCTTCATCAAAACTTTAGATGCCAGACAAAGGAAAATTATCGATATTCTAAATTTTAGTATTGCTTCTCTTTCGACCTCTTATATAGGTCTTCCACCTTTTTTGATCATGTCAAAAACTCTCTTTGGAATCTAGTGGTTGAAAAAGTCCAACAAAATTTAGATTCTTGGAAAGGGGCTCTTCTGGGTCAAGCATTGTATGGTGGTGTTGGTCCAAAGTACATTGTAGAGCATTTCTATTTAATTTTTGACCATTTTTCATCTCCTTGGTGAAATTGCAGTGAAATTGGATAGTATTTGCAAGGCATTTCTTTGGGTTGGTCCTCATATCAAAGGAAAATTCCACCTAGTGTAGTGGGATTAAATTTGTAGAAGAAAGAAGGATGGCAGTTTAAATTTGAAGAATGCAACTCGGATGAACGAGGCCTTGGTGGTGAAGCTTGGTTGGAAGGTTACCTCTAACAATGACTATCTTTGGTGTAGGATCCTAAAATCCAAGTGCAATTTTAAATCCTTCATTTTGAATTTCCTCCTCACTGGTGGTTCAACCTTCTGGAACAACCATGTTAACTCCTGTGATTTAATTAAAAGTAATTACAAATGGATTGTTGGAAATGGTAAGGTTGTGAATTTTTGGTAAGAATCATGGTTAAGAGATAATCCTTTGATTGAGGATATGCATTTTAGATAATTGATTCGATTTTCAAGATTATCCAAATTAATTAAAGTGATTTATTTTATAGAGGTTCTAGATGGTAGAAATATTTGGTCCAATCCCCTTCCTATTGTGAGGAATTCCATCGATCTTCAGTTTTGGAATATTTTTATGGAGGAGCTTCATTTTTATGTTGTGCATCAATAGAATTTTGAGGATCAATTGGTTTAAAATGAAGATAGTGTAGGGTCATATTTTGTAATTCAGAATATCAACTCCTTAACACTAATTGGGATGACCAATTTCCTATTGGTTTTATTTGGTTAAAGAATTTAACCCCAAAGGTTAACATGTTTTTCTGGCTTGCAATGCAAAATAATATTTTGACAGTTGAATATATCCTTAAGAGAGGGCTAAATATGGTTAATAGATGTTACTTATGTAAAGTAGACTGGGAATCATCTTCTCATTTGTTACTCAATTGTCGAGTCTAGAAAGTTATTTCATTCATCCTTAGTTGATTTAGAGTGTCTTGGGTGACCTCTAATTTGATTTTTGACTACCTCTCTCAATGGTCTTCTCCCTTTTACTCGCCTAGACTTAGGTGCTTTTGGAGGTTACTTCTACCTCATGTGATGTGGGGTATTTGGAAGGAGTGGAATGCTAAAGTTTTCAAATATAAGGAAAGGGCGGTCCTCTTATTAAGTTATAGAATTATTGGGAGGATGGTTGAAAATGTGTTGTTTGCATTAAAGGAGTTGGATTTCTTGGTGGTAATAATCCTAAATAAAATATTTTTTAAGGAGAGACTCGATTTTGGGCATGTGGGTCATCCCCCATAGACTCCTAACCCTAGAAGTGTTCATTGGGACCCTACTCTTGTTGGATGGTTTAAATTGAACTTTGATGTGGCTTCAAAATGAAACCCTGTACTGGTTGGTGCTAGGGGGTCATCTATGACAATAGTGGAAGTCTAATTCTCACATTTTCAAAACATATTGGTGTCCAATACTCTCAATTTGTGGAAGTAAGAGCAGCATTATAAGATGTGTATTTTATTAAACACTTTGGAATTTTAAATGCTATCATCGAATTTGATTCTTTAAATATCATAAATATGCTTAGGAGGACCTGTCAGGTTAGTTGGAAGGTTGCCAACCTGATCAATGAAGAATTATGGACAATCTAATCTCTAGATAATGTTTTTATTATGCACATGTTTAGGGAAGGTTATACAATGGCTAAATTAATGGTAAATATCAAAGCTTCTCATCCAAGATTATCTATTTGGCAAAGGGACTTCCCTCCATAGGTTATTCATTGTTCTAATGATGAGATCCTTTAATTGTTATAAAAAAGAATATTCTTCTACTACTTTGGTGGGGGTTTATTTGGTGAAGTAGGAGGTGTTGGTTGGAATGCAGCATGGCTTCAACTGGGTTAGTGGCATCCATTATTCATATATTGTGCTAGGTAGGGTCTTTTACCTTTCAAAATTTGAATTTTGAAATTGTTTACCTCCCTTGGTGCTTGCATTTTTATCCTTCTCAAAGTTTCCTTGGATTCTATTGGAAGCCTTTTCCTTGTCAACCCTCATTAATTGTCCCTTTCTTTCCAGTTTTGATGTATGCCCTTGGGATGTAGACTTTGCCTTATTTTGCGGTTCAATTTTGGACCACCCCTTTCATGTCTCTTATAGGGATTTTGTGGTGGTGGAGGAAGCTCTTTTTGAATCATCATGGGGTGGCTATCCAGATTAATTTTATTTCGCTCTCTTGGGATGTGTTTTTTGGTAATAATTATTGAGCCTAGCTTTGTTCCTAATGTTTATTAGCTTCTTACCATGGCATTACCTCTAGTAGGCATGCACCTATCTTAAGGCTCAGTTTATCTAGACCAAGTGGTTGTGTGTGGGGTGGACGATTGTTTTGGCATATGGTAGATGACATTTTCCTTTTCCCCCTTCTTTTCCTTTGGATTTGGCTTATTATTGAAATTTTTCGCTTGGTTTATGTGTTCTTATCTATTGAGCCTTGTTTTTCTGTGCTTCCTCTAATAGTTGGAGGTTTATCTCTTCTGTTGTACACCTTCTTATATTTAGAGTTTGGTTGGAGGAACATTATTTTTAACTTGGTTCCTCTTGGTGTTCTTGGATTTTCTTTGTTGTTGAATTTTAAGGGTGTCTTGTGTGGCATGGCCTTATCTATGAATATGGTGGATGCCTATTTTTATTTGGGCTTACTCTGGAGCCTTTTGTATTTTATTGTTTGCTCTAGAGTAGCCTCCTTTGATCTCCTATTGTGGAAGTGTGTGGAGTTGAGGAGTGGGGGGTTATGGTTAGTTTGAATATGGGGAAATCTAAGGTGTTTGGATTCAAGTTGAAAATTACTAAATCTCGGTTGGAACCTACTTCCTTAAATATTGATGACAAAGTTAAAGCTTTTCTGAATAATGGTGGTGTATTGGAGTGTGTCCAAAAATTTCATGGGCATAACTTGATGTTCTCCAAGTGGATGGTTATGGTATGGAATGAAGGTTGCATGAGAATAAGATCTTGGTCCTTTGAGATCTCTATGGATTTGATTATTCGTACTACTAGTCTGGTATTGTATGGTACCTATCACAATAGGGATAGACACTTGTTGAAAACAAATAGTTTCTTCTTGGATGAGGAGTAATTTCTACCCAAAATCTAGAATGGCTATAGCACCAAGGCCCTATCTCCATCATAGGATAGGGTGGCTAGATTCATTATGAACTATTTTACTCTAGACTCCATGTTTTATGTCATACATAGATTCCATGTCATATTTTTGAACCATATTAGGAGGCAAATATGGATGAACATTTCCTTATTTTTATTCTATTCTATGAAGAAGTCTATGGTGGATGTACAAGGGGGTTGCGACCAGTTCCCTCTTCATGAATGTTTGGCCCTTTTAGTGTTTGAGCAAGAGACAATGGATAAGGGGATGGTGGCGAAGGAAATTCTAAATTCTTTAGCTAATTTACTAGTCCTTGTGCCTGGCTAGGCCATGGTGGTTTTTTAAAGCTCTAGTTAAGGCAGTGAGGATGTTTAATTGTTGTCACTAGGTTATGGTCCAGATAATATTTCTCGCAAGATTTATGTCTCGAATAAAGGCATGAGAGAAAAAATATCAAAGTCTAGCAATGATAATGTGGCAAAAAAATCATTAGTTTTTCCTATGGCCTCACCTGAGGTGGGAGGTCCTCCTTCAGTTAGCCATATAGAAGGAAGTGGCACCCATAAATCATTGCATCTGGTTAGTAAAAATGGGAGGAGGATCAATCTTCCTTCTTATCCCACATTATTGATGTGGATTTTCTTCCTAGGGATTTCCATAAGGACAAAATGGTTATTGATATTTATGCTTTGAGGGAGGCCTCTCTGAGGAAGAGTGCAATTTTGCACAGTCTAAAATTAATTGAAATCAAGTAGCACATTGTTTGGAGTTCCATGAAAATGGTGTTAGACTATTCTAAGGAGGTAGCATATATGTCTAGAACAATAGCCCATGATATCAATATGATGTTGTAGGACTCCCTCGGTTCTCTCTTTTTCAATATCATATTTGTTCTCTCTTGTTGTGTTTGTTTGTGCCTCTTTGTCTTTGTGGGTTGTTTTGTGTGGTTTTTCTTTTGGATGCCTTACAGGCAGATTATTTTATAAAATGTTGTGGGGTCCATTTCAAAACCCTATTTTCTCTTAATAGTATCAATATATATATATATATTGTCCTTTTAGATTTAGAAGTGATTTTATCAATCCAATAAAAATTGAAGTAAAATGATTTTTAGTTAAGAATATTATTTAAAATATTTAAATAACCATAAATTAATATTAATTTAAGAATATGCACTTTAAATTGATACATGTGTACATGCAATGTACTACATAATAATATTTTACCAATATGGATTATGAAAATCATAATAGAGGGTCCTCACAAAAATGTTGTGCTCTTGTGATTCATGCGCATGCCTTTATTCAAGTCTAATTTCATGTGGAAATAGTTTTAGGAAAACAATTTTCCACCATTTATTATCCTTAATGCTATGTGATGTTTAAGGAAGCAAACAATCTTGTAGTAAAGAGAGGTAAGTATTTTATGTAACTTGTTTTCACACAAAACTATGTTTATAGGAAACTAGTTTTACATGAAACTTTGGGTTGTGGATATATTCTCATTGGTCCTTTTGGTCTCATTTTCTCTTCCACTCACACACTTTTCACATTTGTATAAACCTTTAAAAACTAACTTGATGACACCCCTTAAAACCAAATCTCTCCATGTCAATGTGAGCAATTTTAGTGCTCACCTACGATATATTAATTAAGTAATCCTTTAACCCTTATGAATAATAAAGTATACAATAATACCAATCATTCACAAAAAAAATACCCTTAATCCATGATAACATAACAAAATTTCAACCCTTTATAATCAAATATGTTTTTTTAATCAAAACACAAATGAAGAATAATTTGCATCAGGGAAACATCTTATCATGGGTTTCTATATATTGTTTTTAAAATAATACTATTAGCGCTATTATAATGGTGTGAATAGAATTAAATGATTCAATATCACCGTGTATATACACATATATAATTTTTGTTATTTATCTATGTTTTTTTTGTATAGAAGCACAACAATCTACTAACAAGTTTCAATAGTACATTGTCTTAGTGCTTTACATTAAGTTTTATTAAAATATTAACAATGCTTTTACACTACATTGTTTGTGAAAATATATAAGTTATTTATGCCATCATCCAAGGTTGAGTCAAAAAGTCCTTAATGAATATTATGCGCACCATAGATATTTATGTAAGAAAACATTAAGAGATATTTCAATGGAATGTGTCAATTAGTCTTTTGAAAGTAGAGAAAAGTGATTAATAGGATTAATTGTGTTTTCTTGATCATGTGAGTTGAATTATAAATCCTCTCTGTGAAGTCAATGATTTGAATTAGGTTTTCCATAGGTATATTACCATTATGTGTTCTTCATATGTGCAATCCTTATTTACCATTTCTAGTGAGGTATTACAAACAAGCATTTGGTAACCTCATGAAGCTTGCTACTACACTTTTTTAACATATACAACATACCAACAATGTTGTTTGATTATCTCACAAAATTCCACTTGGTGATGTGATCGATAGCTAGGATAGTAGCATAATTATGACATTGCATTCTTCTCTAAGGAATACACCTTTTGCATCTTCTATTTCTTCTACTTAGAATGTTAAGAAAGCTTCATCTTGTCTTCATGCTACCCATGATCATGTATGCATATCTATACATGATGAGTCCAATGATACACTAGATAAATATGGTGATATAGAGATATTATGTGATATGATCTATGAAAATGTTGAGATAATTTAATGCCATTCCACTATTAAATATCCATATTATTCTATACCACTTCAATATTTTAAAGTATATGAGTATGATATTATTATGTTAGACCTCCACATTTTATCATATGGGGAACCTATAGAAATTAATATTTGAGTACTATCCTAAAATCTTAATGCATCATTAAATATATATACAAAATATTATCAATTAATATATAATGACTTTGATTTATTTCACATCAATATGTAGTTCTAATGAGGCATGAGAGTACATGGGATTTAAATCTTAAGCTCTTCTCATTTTGATGATAGTTTCTAACATGTTAGAATTATAACTTTACATAGTTATATACTAAACTATATAGAGTTTTATTCATGTATTATCCTTGAACATGTTGTAGTTTGATGGCCTTGATCACCTCATCGAATCATATGAAGCACATTGCAAATATCATTTATCATGTGATGTATCAAATATGATTTATTCTTTATCTAATCATGATTTAAAGGAGGAATAATTAGGTGCTTTTAAGGTGATGATTGGATATATTTTTCATTCATGTAGTGACTACACAAAGTTATTGATAAGGTTTAACCTTTCCCTAGACATAGCAAAAAATATATTATTTTTGGTATTAATACTAAAAGAGGGTTTTGAAAAGAGCCCCACAACCTTATACAACAAGTAAGCCCAAAGACCAATTAAAGTACAAGATGACCTCCATAAGGGAAGTCCACACAAAAGGATAACAAGGTATTACAAACCGACACAAGAACCCCTCGAGGAAGGGGAACCGAGGGAGTTCACACCATCCCCACAAAGGCAAGCCAAGGAGAAAAACCCAAACAACTTGACCCTAAAGAATAGCAGGACAATGCGGGGGGCCAAAAACTACCAACTTGAATAAATGCATTGTTTGAAATTTGAAAGTCACAATAGGTTTCAACATTCGACAAGATCAGGAAAGAGAAGGGGCAATGTCACAAAGGGGTCGAAAGGGACAGTCAAGGAATGCATGAACGCACTGATGGGATAGCATAATCATTTTTAGTACACACTATAAAGTGCTTAAACCTATGGGTACCAACCATATCACCCATGTTTTTGAAAGAAACTAAAATCTGATAAGAGTTAAGGAGCTTCCTCCCTGACGTGAAGTACAATATTGTTGGAAAAATCCCACTACTATATAGATAAGACTTAAGAACGAACCTCCAAGTTTTATAAGATATCAACCACTGAATTACCTTCTCTAAAAACATGTGAGAACTACATGCTAGAAAAGGAACGAGCAAGCCAAGTTGCTTCATCAATTAAATTAACTATTTTCCATCCCAAACAGTAAACTCCATGAAGCATATTGATGATGGATAGGGAATCCCTTTCAATAATTGTATATCTAATTCTAAGGCTCTTAAGCACCTCTAAGTTAATGAAGGTTGCTCTAGCTTCAGCCATCGTGGAAGATTGGACTCCAAGGCAGTCTATGTAATACATAATAAGATCACCATTGCTATCCCTTATTGCACAACCCACGGTAGCTAAGCCAAGGTTTGCTTTAGAGGTGTCATCAAAGTTAATTTTGAACCACCCAATGGGAGGAAAATACCAATGAACCTCCCTCTTTAGGTTAGTAGTAGGAGAGGGGCAGGCTAATGACACAAAACCAATCCATTCTTCCAAAAATCACTAGCGTTTGGGAGAGGACCAGAATTAATTTTGTAGAATTCAAATTGCTGAGAGCTAAAGACACATTTTATGACACCTTCCATAGAATTTTGAGGCTGATTTCGGTGATACTATTTTCCACTTCTTTGAATACCCTTGAGTTCCTTTCCTTCCACACTCCCCAGAAGGAGTGTGGAAGGAGAAATTTCTAAAAATATTTAAGCTAGGAATAAGGAAAGGGTGAATTCCATTAGATGAAACAATCCATTAAATAATTAGGAAACACCCAAGAAACATCCAACCAAGAGAGAATGGAAGCCATAATGTTCTGTGCACTATGACAACTAAGCAAAATATGAGTTGTCGATTCCCAATCATTCTTGCATGAATATCACCTATTGACCAAGAACATCCCCCTCTTGAGAAGATTCTCGATTAAGAGTATTTTTTTTTGCATATCCAACTGATAGAAAATTTTAATCTTCGGCATTAGATTTTTTAACCATGTTTGATTTGCAAGAAAAACATCTTCCTCCATTGAGCTAAGAGCAACGTAGGTAGATTTAACCGAATAAGACCCATCCGAGTCCCTCATCCACACCAATATATCATATATTAAAATATTACATACCACAATAAGCCTTAGCTCCACCAATAAAGTATTCCATAATCTTACATCTGCATCGGTGACCAGCTCTAGAAGGGAGTGAGACCAAAATCTATGTCCATATTGGACAACAATAAAGTCTACCACCTTTTCAAGCCTGTGGGTTCTAGAATGAGCAACAAGGGAGGCGTACCATAGATCATCCCCTAAGGGACTTTCCTTGGCCCAAATTTGCTAAAAAATAATCAAATTTATATTTATCCTTAAGGATATTACACCAAATAATGTTAGAATTCACAACTTTCAACCCAAGTTTTGCCACAAGAGCTTTGTTCATCACAGTTGCATTTTTTATATTAAGACCCCGTTGCCTCTTTCTCTTACAAATTTGCTCCCACGAGACAAGGTAAAATTTTCATTTCAACTCAGGACCCACCCATAGGAAGGATTTTCAGATGCTATCCAGTTTGGTGGCCACCTTAGAGGGTAAATGAAAGAGAGATAAAAATAGATGGGGATGCTCTACAAGGTGCTTTGGAACAGCACCACCTACCCCGCTTGACTAAGTAATACCTCTTTTCAAGAAGCTAATTTGCATTGGACGCTTTCCACAATCGAGGTCAAATCATCATCCTTACTATAGCCAACAAAAATGAGGGGCCCCAAGTAAGTGGTCGGGATAGAAGAAATATTAATTGAAAGTTTTTTTTTTAACATGGTGGAATCGGTAGCTACCACGAATCCGGGTAGGTTGTCCAGCTTTTATGGCCACCATAGTATTCTGCGTTGTCCGCCCCAAAAGCCCCCACACAGATCTTCACGCAGTCCACCCCTATAACCGCCATGCCGTAATCATTTTAAACCTTTTACACCGCTAAAAGCACCAAGAAAGGGACAAGCGTTCAGTCCGACGAGGCCCAAGATTTGAACCTTGGACCTTCGTCCCCCTTATGGGGTTTGGATGAACCAATTGGTCTACACCTCGGACCTATATTAATTGAAAGTTATATTGAATATAAGCAATTAAAATATAGTTGGTTTCTCACAATAACCAAATAATAAAAAAAAAAACTAAATATAATTTCACATTATATTTTAATATTTAATTTTTATAATGTATCATTTATTTTTCTTAGTGAATGAGACAATCAAAAGGAATGAAGAAATAAATGCTCTTGTTAATGACACTAATAAAACATTTAAAATTGACCTAATTAATGTTTAATTAATAAAAATAGTTTAAAATTTTAAAATATACTTTATAATAAATATTTGTATAATAAATAGATATCCTAATATATCATACATTTATCTAATATATAGATTATTTGTCATTATAGACTAGTAAATGTAATCTTATATATTGTAGACTTAAACATTTATATTATTTATTTATACATTTATTCTACTACTCAATATAGTTCTAAATATATCTATATTTATATTTTTAATATATTTTAAAATATATTTGTCATAGTTATATTGAGTTTAATTTATTATTAAATTTTAATTTTAGTCTATTATTTAAATTTAAAGTGTTGTTGAAATTATTATATGTGTAAGAACTATTTTTTTTTGTTTAAAAATCTAGTTTACATAGTTAATACTTATCTATCTATTTATAATTTAATTTGAGTTCAAAAATTATCATATATTTTAAAATATATATTAAATAATTTCTTAATATAAATTTTTTATTAACAATTTTATTTTATTATAATAAATAAATATTATCTTATAAACTATTAAACTATAAATGGGTATAGATTTTATAGGATATCATAAAACAATGTAAACTAAATTATTTTCTTTAATAAAAAAAGTACAAAGGCTTCATTTATTTTAGGAGGTGTCACCAACTAACTTCAATTATATAAAGCATTGAACTTTTCTTTAAATAGAATAAAAGAATTAAAAGTATTGGCACTTGAATATAATAAGTTTAAAAAAACATATAATTATAAAGCATAAGACTCAAATAAGTTGAGTAATGCAAATGCATGACCTAGCATGAAAAGAATACTTAAAACAAATAAATAACAATGTATAAGGTTCGAGGTGTAGATCAATTGGTTCCTCCAAACCTTGTAAGGGGTGGAGATCCAAGGTTCAAATCTTGGGCCTCGTCAAATTGAATGTTTGTCCCTTTCCAAGTGCTTTCAACAGCATAAAAAGTTTAAAATGATTGTGGAATAGTGGCTATAGAGGAGGCATACTGCATGGAGAGATCTATACGATGGCTTTTGGGGCAAATATCATAGAATAATGTGGCGGCCATAAAAGCTAGACAACCTACCCAGAATCATGGTGGCTACCAATTCCGACATGTAATATATATATTTTAAAATTGCACCATGCCATTTTCAAAAATAAAATGAAGATAACCTTTAAAAAATTGAAGATGAAAAAATTATATTTTAATGTTTTTTTTGGTATTATTACGAAAAACGAGTTTTTAAAGGGACCCCACAAGCTTTTCCATATTATCCTACCACTAAGGTAGTGAGAAGAGCAAACCACATAAAGCAACCAAAGAAACAAAGAGGTGCACCAAAAAACATCAAGGAAAAACTAAGATGAGAACGATCAATGAGAAAACTAAGAGTTCTACAAAATTAAATCAATCTCATGGGCAATTTTACCAGAAATTTGAGCAACCTCTTTAGCATAATCTAACACCATTTTTACATAACTCCACACCACACGTTGTTTGATATCAATCAACTTCAAGCTATGAAAAACTGCACTCTTCCTCGCAGAAGCTACTAGGATGAAACAAAAGGCACCATATATTTACAATTTGTGTTACAATATATAGGCATAATGCCTATGAGGGATATATGACAAGTGTCATAATCTCCGCTCGAACATGACACATCTCAAATCAAACTAAAATATATACAAGTGGCAAGACCTAAGTATGGCATACTACATATTAAACAATATTCTAACATTCCCCTTTAATGTGCACTATCCTCACTATATAAAAAATAAAATAAGTCAACATTAGATAACATTCCCCCTTAATGTTGACTTCTATTACATAGATAGAGCAATTTGCTAAACTAAGAAACTTGTCTTTCTCAAGTGATCTAGTGAAGATGTTAGCCACTTGATATTGAGTTGGTACAGACTCCATGTGTATAATGTCTTCTTGGTCCATTTCTCTAATGAAGTGATGATGGATCTCAATGTGCTTTGTTCTAGCATGGAAAAATGGATTCTTTGTCATCCTTATGGTACTTTGATTGTCACAATATATGTAAGTTGGACCATATATGAATAGCCCAATGTCTTGAAGTAATTGCCTCAACCAAATAGCCTCCTTTATTGTCTCAAATTTTGCTCTATATTCAGACTCTATTGAATATAATGCTAATGTGTTCTACTTCTTTGTGCTCCATGAAATAGATCCTTGGCCTAATTGAAAGAAATAACCTCATGTGGATCTTCTAGTTTCAGGACAACTAGCCCAATCTAAATTTGTGTATCCAATCAATTAAAAATCATCATATGATGTATACATGAGGCCATGAGGCCTTGAGGAATATCACAATCCTCTTTTATGCTATTCAATGGATCTTCTTAGGATCTTGCGTGAATCTGTAAATAAGGCCAATTGAATATGAAATATCTAGTCTAGTTGAAGTTAAGTATATCAAACTTCCAACTAACTTCTTGTAAATGGTTCCATCAACCCTTTCTTCATCATAATTATTAATCAATTTCAACCTGGTTTCCATGGGAGTGAGGGAGGGCTTACACTCATCCATGTGAAACCTATCCAAAATAGACTAAATGTATTTGGCCTGTGAGATAAAAATATTACCATGTTTTTGTCATACCTCTATACCTAAGTAATAGTCGAGAAGACCTAAATTTGTCACACCAAAATTTTTGCATAGGTCCTCCTTGAGCAACCTTATTCCTTATGTGTCATCTCCTGTAATGATAAGGTCATACACATACAATGTAACCAAAATGATGTGGTTCCTCCAATGTTTCACATAGAGAGTAGATTATGTTACAGATCTAGTGAAACCAAAGTTGAAGAAATATGAGTCAATATTTGCATACCAAGCTCGGGGTGCTTGCTTCAACCCATATAGATCTTTCTTCAATCTAAGGAATTTGTTTTCTTATCCTTTAATTGTGTACCTTGGTGGTTGTTTCACATACACTTCCTCCTTCAAGTGACCATTGAGAAATGTACTTTTGACATCCATTTGACATATAGGCCAATGTTTTTGAGTTTTCATAGCAATAACTATCCTGATTGTAGTCCTTTTTGCCACATGAGCAAAAGTCTCCTCATAATCAATTCCATCGTGTTTCTTATAACCTTGAGCTACAAGGTGAGCCTTGTAGTGATATAGTGAGTCATCTGATTTATACTTTGTCTTGTACACCCATTTTTTTCCAATGGTATATTTGCCTTGGGGTAAATCAACCAACTCCCAAGTATGATTCCTTTCAATGGAATCCAATTCCTGATCCATGGTAAGCACCCATTTAGGATCACCAAGTTCTTTTTTGACATTAGAAGGTTCGGGTTGGTAAGGACTTTGACCATGAGGGCATAATTCACTTGGTGTCTTAGGGTTGAAGATATTTTACCTGTATAAGTGGGCAAATGATTTTGGAATTCATATATGGTGGCTTGAAACCACTTAGATAAAGGATTGGATGATGTGATTTGATCATTATATGGATGATAAGATGGAGGACATTAATCATTTATGGAAATTTCTTCAATTGGAGCAATTTCTTGATTTATGAGTGAAGGGGAAGGACTATATGATATTATATGCATCAAGGGAGCAACCATTTCATTATTTAATTTGAAAGTGAGGGCCATAGGAGGAGGATTAGATGAAGAGTACTCATGAAAGGTAACATCCCTAGATAGAATGATCTTTTTGGAAATAGGTTCATATAACTTATATGCATTGGCACTATCACTATAGCCAACAAAGATGCATTTTTGGGTCTTATCATAAAACTTATTTCTTTTCTTATGAGGAATATGAGCATAGGCATCACATCCAAAAACTTTTAAATGACCCACAAAGGGCATCCTTCCACTCCATTCTTCTTCAGGTATACTTTCATGTAGGGCCTTTGTGTAGGACCTATTAGTCAAGTATGCAACAGTAATAATAACTTCTCCCTAGAATGAGTTAGACAATGTAGCAACATGTAACATTAATTTTTCTCTAATATCATAAGTTGAGACTGAATAAAAGGCACAATATATTTACAAGTTGTGTTACAATATATAGGCATAAAGCCTATGAGGGAGATATGACAAGTGTCATAATATCCACTCCAACATGACACATCTCAACTCAAACTGAAATAAAGACAAGTGGCAAGACCTAAGTAAGGCATAGTGCACATTAAACAATATTCTAACATAGACTTCCCCTAACCTCCTCATCAATATTCAAAGAAACAAGCTCCACCCGAAATTTAACATGTCGCCATTTTAATATTAATAATAAAATTAAAAATAAATATAATTGATGAAAAATAAATAAACAAAAGTAAATACATTAGAAAAAAATTGCATCTAAGAAAATCAATAGGAAATAAAGAAATTTACATTATAATCTAGGTTTAAATACAATAAATGAAATTGAATATTTAATTATATGATGTTATTTTTTAGTTAAATATTAAAATGGTTAGGATGATCTAAGTATGTTGTCTTTTTTATTATGGTAGTATTATTGCCACACCTTACTTACATCAACTTTATAACCACCATACACCATATCGCAATCATTTTAAATTTTAACAGTTGAAAATACCAAGGAAAAAATAAATAAATTGAAAACATAATAAAAATTATACTTATAATATTAAATTTATTTAAAAATAAAAACATTTAGGAAGATATAGGATATTTACAACATAATTAAATGATTTTTGAAAAAATAAAAGCTTTATACGCAACCTTTCCTAGCAAAACAAAATAAAAAATATTACGTTTAGCTGTGTTTGATGCCATGATAAGCACTATGGGTCCTAATTAGGTTGTAGGTTTATTTTTTTAGTTAAATCTGAAGAAATAAATTTATAGGGCTTAAAACACAGACCATGAAAATGTAGATTTTAACACGATTGAAAATCTGGTTTTTTAAATTTCAACTTCTTTAATGTTAATTTAATATTTTTTATGTTTTTACTATTTTGATCAGTATTTTTAAAGGAAAACTTATTTATAATTTATTTTTATTTATTTTATTTTATAAATTTATTATATAATTGATATTTATTTATATTGTATGATGTAGTCGTTATATTATTATTATTATATTTTAATATATTACCTTTTATTGGGACTCTACAATGGTATTAGATTCTCATCCAACAAACTTAAATTTAAACCTCTACACAATAGATTGAGTCATTTTCAAAAATCAAGTATCGTGTCTGCATAAATACTTTTCTATTTAATCCATTAGAAATTTATATTTATTATGCTTTCAATTATTATGGCTTTAAGTATTCACCAACTTATTATGCCACCTTATAGTTTGAGGTATGAAAAGGGTTACAAATTTAGTTTGATTGTTAATAAAATTTATAAATTAAATGGGTTATTTTCTAAATTTTCTTTATTTTCATATTTATGTATTTTTTTATCATTGTTAAATTATTTAGTTATATAGAGTATGGTATTATAAGTTTATATGTTATTATATTAGATGTATATTTATAATATAATTAAATAATGATAGACATTGACATGCATTGAACAGGTTATGAAGAGCAATAATAAGAAAGAGATCTTTATATTTATGTTCTATCTCCTTTGACTTATATTTCTCCCTCTCTCTCTCACACATATATAAATATATATATATATATATAAGGTAAAAGTAAGGGTTTTGAGAGAGTTCTCAAAACTTAATAAATACAAGACAAATAAGGATCACTAGCAGAAGCCAAATCTAACTCGACATAGAACAAAACCCAAGGAAGGTATAAAAAATTTGAATACATACGAGGTAGAGAAGGATCACTAGCAAAAGCTAAATTAAACCCAACACGGAGCAAAACCCAAATAAGGTACACAACAACTAACAAAGGTATCCCCATTCCGAGAAAAAAGGGGAGGAAACCCATCCAAAAATATACATGCATCCTTACTTGATTTTGCATTGGAATCTCTTGTTTTTTTTTATGATGATATTTTGCTTTTGAAGTGGGGGATCTCTTGGTTTTTTTTATAATGACACTAGTCATTTTGATGTGGGAGGAGAGGGAGTAAAATCCCCTTCATATAAATTCAAGGCCTTCCTAGAGGAATAAAAAATCATAAATAAGGGCTCAAGTGTAAGGGAAATATAAGATCAATTTTCCTTAATGCCTCTTCTATTGCAATTCCTCTCGAATTCACCACATGCTCAAAAATTAACAATATTAAACCTTTTATGAATTGAACCGATCTCTTTCACTCCTTTAATGTCACACAATACTTTTTTTAGAGAGTGTAAGAGAAAGTATGACACATTCATCAGACACTTTCTCCTAAGTTGGTTTAGGAAGATCATACGGTAGCTTCAAATTACCTCTCTCCTCGAGTCCAACATAAATTAGTCCATTATTACCATAAGGACATGATTTCAAGGAGCCTTTAGGGCTTTATGATAATAGTCATTCTACACCTACGATAGATATTTCCATGAATCAACAAAGTACCCATATTCCCACTTCAAAGAGTGCTTTGAGTGTTTATGATATTCACCATCAATATGTAACCTAGTCACCTCACCCATAAGTTGCATTGATATGATGAAATTGATTCCTCCAACTTGGACCCATCCCTTCCTCCAAGAGTGGGCTAAAGTTCTTGACAGGGCCCTATGATGGCCATGAAATGACTGAATGAAATATAGGAGGTCACCTTTGCACATGATCTTCTTTACTTCCTCATTTACCTCTAAAAAACTTGGAACAATAGGAATTATCATATATTTATGCATAGATATCTTTGCCATAGGAAACCACTTCTCACACTGACATGGGAACCAACTCACACTCTTACCTCCTTGTAAAATAGGCCACAAATCCCTTAAAATAAAATAACACCTTCAATGGGACACAAACTACCAGGATCTAAACTTCAGCAGGGTGTTGAATAAAAGTGTAGAAACCTGGAACCATTAGAAATGAGAGACTTTTTATCCTATAGTGATGACAAAAACCCAGCTAGGATTTCTAAAAAACTGCCAAGTGCTCGAGCTTGACAAAAAGGTCCACTTCCTAAGACAAAATAATATGACCAAAACTTTGCCCATGGCATGACATGAGATGAAAGCATCCACCATCAACATGAACTAAAAGGTTGTTGAATAAATCTTCTAATGTGTGCCTTATTGAAAATTGATAAGCATCAAGGCACTACCTTGAATAAAAAGATGGCATTAATCCATGACTCACCATCTCACAAGATAAAATGCCACAAAGCAACCATTAATGAAGAACCACATCAATCAAATGATCCAACTTGCTTGCATGAAAAAATAAGTAGATACGACTTCCATGCCAATAGAAACTCACATGTACATCTTGTCTAAGCCATCATGACTGACCCAACCTTACACAAGTAGACATCAAACTACCCAGTCATAAGGAGAGCAACCTTTCAATAGGTAAACACACACTAGTAATACCTCCATATGATTGCATGGTTGACTGAGAATGGGGTAAATATGAACTGGTTTCACCTCCTCGACCCTTAGAACTTTGAAAACCAATAAATAACCATGATCATCCACAGTCAAATTCTGAATATTTTGAGAGTAGTTGGACATCCACACCATGAGATCTTGTTGAGAAAGATCAATTTTTGCCATTAGATCTACAACCTTGTTCCCTTAATGGAAAACATGTTGCACTTGCACCTCTGATCTAGAGTGAAGGATTTAGATAGATTCATCAATAATATTGACTAACTTCTAGTTTGAAGGGCTTGAATATTTAACTAAATTAATAATATTAAGAGAATACCCTTCCACTAAGACTTTTTAGACACCCACATATTCAACCAGCATAAGTCCTTGGAGTAGCACTCTAGCTTCTACAAAATGGAAGGTTTGAATAGAAATAAATTAAAAAAAACTCCAATTACTTCTCCTTTATTGTTGGTAAGGATACCTACCACTGCTACAAGCCTTAGGTTCTCCTTTGAAGAACCATAAAATTTAAGCTTAATCCACCCATCAGGAGGAGGCAATCATTTTATCAAGTTTCTCAAGGAAAATGGTGATGGATCTGCTAACTGATATTGATATGGAAAACCAAGTTTGAGATCCATAAATACATCATCCAAGAATCCTCCATTTAGGTCAAGAAATCAAGAAGTAACAATTTCCATATTTGCCTCGATCATTTTCCAAAAAACTATCTTCAGGTCTCGTTTGGAGTTTCTGATGGCTCTTTGGTTTCATTTCCACCAAATGCTCTAGAACAAGGGAGGAAGCAGGAAATACCAAAACTTAACTAGGTGAGGAGACATAAAATATGGTAATCATTATAAATAGACCTTAGTAATTTAATGTGGTAAAATCCATTGAACCCCTAAGAGAAAAATGACATTGTCCAACACCTTGATAGAGAAATGACATTGAAATAAAATGTGTAGACAGGACTCATCAAAGGCCTCACAAATATAACACCTATTAGGTAAAATAATTCCCCTCCTATAGAGGTTCTTAAGGGTGAGACATCTATTATGAATAGACAAATAATAATAAGTATTCATTTTGGGAGTCACATTCTTCATCCAGACTTTTCTAGGTAGATTTTAATGGATAAGATTAGATTCAATAAAGAAATAAGGTAATTTGACCTAGAAAAATCATCGCTTTCTCTTTTCTAGATTAAGGAATCTTGGATCTCTTATGAGGACCTAAAGCTTGAGCAAATTAGAAATTGCATTCCAAGAATCTATTTCCTCCCTATTGCAAATATAAATGGGGATTGATTTCCACATTCTCTTTCCTTCCATAACTAAAATAAAAACATCCACCTTAGACCATCCCAACCTTTGGGTAAGAGGTTCAGTTAGTGCAAGGTTGGCCTCTTGAAGCAACGAGCTATCAATAATCCATGTATCCTACTAAAATTCAATATATTTTCCATTTCCCACTATCCACTAGGAACTAAGCACTAGTTCAGATCTAACTTTAATCACACTTTTCCAAAAAGTGGACCCCTCTTGGGGATGGAATCTGCTAGCAAACCTTGTGATTGGCACATGTATTTTTCTTAAATGATTTTAACCCAATCTACTTTCTAATTCTTTAGTATAATCAAACTTTATTTTAAAATTAAGGCTTCATTCATCGGTCGGAGGTTACAAAGACCTAAACCCCCATTCTATTTTGTCAAACATACTTGGTTCTAGGAGACCAAATGAAATGTTTTTTGATCCTGAAGCCCTCCCATAGAAAAGATTTTTGGATATGCTCTAGTTTGATCAAGAATTTCAAGGGTAATTTAAAAATAGACATAAAGTATACCGAGATGCTTTGTAAAACTAATTTGACCAAGATAATTTTACCTACTTGACTCAATAAAGCCCCTTTCCAACTAGTGAGTCATCATTGCATCCTTTCGATCACTAGGTCCTAAAAGCACTCCTGCATTCTACCATCAAATAAAGGCAACCCCAAGTAGTAGGTAGGGAAATCTAAAACACTATAGCTGAGGATATTTGTAATCTTTTGAAAGCATGAGATTCTAGAAGAAAGAAATACTAATGTGACACATTCAAAATCAACAAACGCTTAAGTCCTAAAATATGAAATGCATGAAATGAAAGAGATGAATTGAACGGAGATAAAAGAAGATACAGAAAGCACAACCCTTTTTATTTAACTTCTCATAATATTGGTTACAAAGATGCCTCCTCCATTTTTAGGGGCTGGGAGCGTTAAATGAATATTGGTTACAATCATGACTTAGTGTTCCTCCTTTTGCATGCCCACATTTGAAATGGGTAGGCCAAAATGTTGTCGTCGTTGGTGTTGATGAATCTTCGATCCTTGCTGCTCCTCCTGCATTCATAGAAACAACAAGATTGTTAGTAGCACCTGTGACAAAAGATGAAGCCTTTGACCTTAAAATCCAATGGAGGATGTATGTATAAGGTTAGCTAAACTGGTGAATAAAATGACTCTAAATAACTTGCAATTTTGACGGAGACCGGAGAACATTACCAGAAGGCCACTACCATCAAAAAAGTCAGGGAAACGCTGCCAATTCAAACTTGACTATAATTCATCCCTAGTCAGGATGAATTCTACTGTAATTTGTCCCCGGGTAGGACAAATTCGCCTGCAACAAAGCGTCGAGGTGATGCTGTCCAAATGTCGCATCTCAGGATCTCCAAAAGACCTACAAACATAGGGGTTAGCTAATTGGGGGAATTTTGGGACGACCCAGATGGTCGGATTTCCCCAATTTGACCTCCATCAACGGGAATTTGACGTCAATACCTGCAAGTTAGTGAGGACAACAAAAGTGACAAGACGCGATATGATTTGATCAAAACCTTCTGAAATTGAAATTTTAAACTATCTAAACAACATAAAATGGAATGGAATATAAACAAGTGACAAAAGAACAAATTGAAATGAAATTAAGAAATGTGGGGTGCCCGAGCGGGCCACCCACCATTAGAACCTGATTTCAACACCAATCCACTTGGGATGGTCCCAAAATATCTTGTAATGGGTTGTCGAAAAATTGGTGGATCAATGTGGTCAAGTGTCGGGTTTTTGGGTTCAGTTTCACACTTCCAATAGCCACCCAATAACCTCTCTTGCGAAAGAGATCAAGGATGTGGAAGAGGTGAATCAAAAGGGTGAAACGTGGTATTCAATTTGGTAGCACTTCGTTGCTTGAAAATACCTCTAACTTGTCTTTTTTGGGTGAGAAAGCTCACCATTTTATAGACCCAGGGGATCTTTTTGGAGGGGCATGTATGAGCGCCATGTGGTCGTCATGCCTTCCCATGAGGGAGGAAATTCCTCCCTAACTTGGGCTTCCATGACTACCCTTGTGACAGTCCTCTAACGTCCAATCTACCCACCTACACGCGCATGCAAGGTAGGAGGCATTAATGGACTATCTTCGGCCGCCACTTGGTGCAATTTCTCTTTTTGCCTGTTAAACCTAGAATTTGTCCTACCTAGGAACGGATTCAGAATTCATCCCTGGGTTGGGGGGATCCCATTTTGAATTCATCCTGGGGTGGGACAAATTTGGAGCAAGGTGTCTGAACGTGCCAAATTGCTTTTTGATCTTCCAAAATTGTTGTAAAAGTGGTTAGGACCACTGTTTAACCTCCGAGGGCTGCCCTGGGGGCTATGTGTGTCAAAGCGATCAGTGTTTGTAATAACATAATCGGATTGGTGTTGTTTTGGTGTCTACATCTTCTTTTGTTGAGCTTGGGGAGTTTTTAAGAAAAGCAATAGGCTTTTAGAGAAATTAATCTTCTAGCCTATAACCTTCTCAAAAGCAGATAAAATTCTCTTCACCACCCTAGCTTGCATAACTGAAGCAATAAGAGATAAGAGTGTGTCATCCATAAATTGATGATGGGAGAAGGAATCAGAGGAGTGCACTTGTTTAATACCATATATAGCTAGATTTACAAGAAAAACTCTTCCTAAGGCCTCACCCATGAGGATGAAAATATAGGGAGATAATGGATCTCCTTGAAAAATATCCCTGAGGTTTTGAAAGTAGCCAACTATAGACCCATTTACAAGAACTGAAAACTTTGCTAATTTAATGTAGGTTTTTACCATCTTGATCTATTTTTGGCTAAATTTGAATTTTCTCAACACCTCAAAAAACCTCAAAAAGGAAGTCCCAATACACCCGGTCATAGGCTTTATTCATATCCAACTTGAGAAAAAGCCTTGGTATTCCACTATTTTTAGTAGAATGAAAATTTTAAATAATCTCACAACTAATAAATAATGGGATATGCTAGGCAAAATGATGCTTTTATCATTAAATTTTAAATATATTTTATGATTTATAATGAATTTTCTTAAAATATTGAACAATTTTAGCTTATTACAAAAATATATTAAACTATATTAAAAAAATCAACTATTCATCACTATAAACAAAAATCAATTTGAAGATTAGTTTCCATAGTTTGATTTGATGTTTCTTAAGTTGGATTTAATTTGAAATTTATAAATTAACACAAACCATATAATAAAAATAAAATAAATGATTGGGTTATGAGTTTATTTTAAAAAATATTGTATAATAACTATGTAATAGTTAGGGTATAAATATCAAGTGGTATTGGCTCAACTGGTTAGATTCCTCAGCATTTCAAGGAGGAGATCCATGTTCAAATCTTACCAAATGATGCATGGGTGGAACCATTGCAATCTCATATAGTTTGATTTTTTGTGATCTTTGACAAAAGTTTATCTTTTTGTAATCTTGGTAAAATTTTGGCTTTTGGTGATGCTTGCAAAAGTTTGCCTTTGTGTGATCCTAGAAAAAAATTTCTTTTTATAACCTTGCAAAGTTTGATTTCTATAATCTTGAAAATTTTTTGGTTTTACGTAATCTTGGCAAAAGTTTGACTTTCTATAACCTTAATAAAAGTTATGCTTTTTATGAATCTATCACAATTTTATCTTTAAAAACGTTTAGGTACCTGTAATTACACGACATTAAAAACATCTTTGTTGTATACTAAGTTAAGACCTTTTCAAAATATATTATTTGTCTTAAATAAAATCACACTTTTCTCGAAACCATTATTGTCCTACAAAATAGGATAAAGAAAAAAGACAATACAATAAAAGCAAGAGCTGCACGTAAATCTTGCCAATTTCATCTAGATGACATCTACGAAAACAAACGTCGATTCTGATCTCTTGGAAATAAATTGAAATATAGTTGAACATGGCAATAGGAGAAATTTCATAAACAAAATATAAGTCAATTATTAAAAAAAAAGGTGCCCATCCCTCGTCAACCCTGAGATATCTAAAGGCGGGCTAGTTAAAAAATTATAGTGTAGATAACTTGTCAATATTAGACGTAGATTGCCTTAAATTTATATCATATATTCACCGCCCAAAGGGCCCTACTGGAAGTATTTGTTGGAAAAGCGAATTTTTAAGTATTTTTTCCGTTTCTCTTACCTAGTCGACGCTTTGATCTATCAAATGCGTGTGTACGATTCTTCCAGAAGCGTTCCCTCAAATGGGCACTCGACTCCAAAACCTAAACATGGAGCAAATGGCATCAACAGTCTTCGTTGGGAAGAAATAACCGCTTTCAAAGCTAAGGTTTGAAAAATTAAACCCAGCATTTTAAAATTGAAAATTTGAATTGTAAAATACCTAGTGACAAGCACGTCCCATTTGAAAAAATAAAATAGGCTACAATTTCTGTGCAACTATATTCAGAATTCAATTTCTAGATCTATTGCTCTGATATCTAATATCGCATATAGAATTAGTTATAATGTGGTAAATTTGTTGTCATCTTATTTTCTCCCTAATATTACTATAGGTTAGATTTTACATTCATTCCAGTGCATTCCATACAATCTAAATTTATTGTGAATGACACCTATGTGCTATTTACCAAAGTTTGATATGTTCCCAGGAAGCTCTTACATATGCATATGCATTCTACATTTCACTTTTCCGTTTGCCAGAATTATAGTCTGTAATCTGAGATGCAAGTAGCCAATCTGAAATCAAAGAATTTGCAAATCTGTATAAGAATGAATAAGAGTGCGGCAGCCATTGCCTTAGCTGTCGTAACAGGATGGTTTTAGCGTCCGCCGAAACACTGAAACCCGTCAATTGCTCTTATCATTCAAACGTCTCTACTTGCAATTCTCACCTTTATCTCAAAAATGTTTGTGACCCAATCTCTGCTGTGGCTTCTAGGTTAGGCATTTATAGTCATGATATCACACCATTTCCTACTGCTGATCAGTCTGGGTACTTGGCTAAAATTCCATGTACATGCTCAGTTTTCCACGATGTGAAAGGATACTTTTACGGGCTGAATTATACCCTTGAGGGGTCAGACGTAGGCTTAAACAAGAAAGAGATTTCAGACAAATATTTTAGCTACGCAGCATGGACACAATACCATTTAATCCAATGTTATAATAGTGGGGATGAGATAGAGCTAGCCCTGGCCTGTGGCTGCCCTATCCGTGGGTGACCTTATGCCGTCATCGAAAATAATAGCCTTTCACAGGTAGCTCAAATATTTGAGTCGAACATGAGCAGCATAATAAGCCTCAACGGTTACATTTCAGATGCCAGTGCTTTGACGACCCATAGAGTATTTTTCATCCGTTCCGAGAAAGGTTTGAGGATAAAACACTCGAGAGGTTTTAAGAGGATCTTCAAAGCTTCAAGAGAAGAGTTTTCACCTTCAAAGGTTCGTAAAATCAAAGATTAAAGTTTAAAAAGGTAATCTCCATAGTGGTTCAATGAAATGGAAATAAACAGCAAAAACAAACTGCATAAGGGTCCAGGGCCTACAAAGGGAAATAACACAAGAAATACCCACAACCATTTGTTGGGCATTGGAAATAAACAGAAAAAACAAACTGCATAAGGGCCCAAGGCCTACAAAGGGAAATAAGACAAGGAATACCCACAACCATTCATTGTGACCATCAAATGGGACAGGTGATTGGCCAACTTGTTAAGACACTTGCAGAGTTTAGGCATAGGATATATTGTCTTCAGTGGTACAAGTGTGCATTAAGCATTGGGGAAAAGGTCCCTTCCATATCATGAGGGTCTCCTGTAGAAGCCCATGATTGGCCATGAGGTCAGTCACTTTGTTTCCCTCCCGATAGACATGTTGGACCACAACGTTGTTGAAGCTTTGGAGAATAGCCTTCGACTCTTCAATAAGTGTTGCAACGTTCCATGGTGGGTGAGTAGACCCTTTTAAGAAATTAATAGTATTGAGAGAATCCCCCTCCACAATAAGGTTTTGAGTATGTATCTCTTTTGCCACCACCAATCCCTGAAACACTCCTTTAGCTTCGATGAAGTTGTTAGATTGACACCCTATATTTTCTACAAAGGCTAGGATAATTCTGGCTTCATTATCTCTGATCACTCCTCCACAACTGGCCCTATCGGGGTTGCCTTTTGTTGCCCCATCGAAATTAAGTTTAAGCCAACCCGATGGGGGTGGGGTCCAAGACACCAAGTCCACAATGGGTCAAATTTGAATATTGGGGTAGGGAGATAGGTTGAGGGTGCACACCAGCCTGGATTCATATTGGACCATGGGTTTGTCAACTGAAGACACCAAGTTAGCATTTTTGTAGCCAGAGCTAAATTTTTTGAGAAAATGGATTCAGGGTTCCTAGCTTCATCTTTGAAAGCTCTTCTATTCCACTCCAACCAAATCTACCATAAATAATGAGGGAGTGAAAAGGACCACCAAGATCTGAGATGAGAAAATTTGAACAATGGGGGCCATTGGATGCATAGGTCAGCTAAGGAATTAGGGATAGTCCATGCTAAGTTGACCAGAGCAAGAAGGGAAGACAAGATGCCAATGGAGAAGGGGCAAGCAAGGAAGATGTGGTGGATAGATTCCCAAGCTGACAGACAAAGAAAACAACGGTTTGGGATAAGCATTCCATGAGAAATAAGATTATCAGAGGTAAGGATCTTATTTTGAACAACTAGCCAAAAGAAGTGGGTAATTTTGGGAATAAGGTTTTTTAACCAAACACTTCTGACAGGGAACCAATTGCAAATAGATTCATCCTGTATGTGATATGTCGTTTTGATAGAGAAGAGGTCAAATTCACAAGGCTACCAAACAGGGATGTCCTGTGAAGGAATGCTTGGGATGACACTACCCCTGAGCATATCAAAAATGGCTTTGCACACTAGGCATTGGTTGGGGTTGCCTTCATTCTAGGGTAGATATTTCCACCTGGGGTGACCAGATTCATTGGATATAAAATTGTTGACTCTGTTGCCAAAGAAGTGGTTAGATATTGGTTTAAAAATTCTTAGTGCAAGATCATTAATCAATGGCTGGTTGGTCACCCAAGGGTCTTCCCAAAATCTGACTATAGAACCATCTCCAATGCACCACCTGATTCCTTTTTTCAGGATAGGGATAATCTGAGTGATGGTGTTCCAAAAGGAAGATCCTTCAGGAAGGGGGTTGTTGACAAGTAAGGATCCTCTCCTTAAATATTTTCTTTTGATAATATCGACCCAACCAGTTCTAGAATTTTTAATAATTCTCCATCCTTGCTTGCTGATCATTGCTAAATTCATTTTGTGTATTTGCCTGAGGTTGAGGCCTCCCTATTATTTTTGGAGACACACCTTGTCCCATGCCATTAAGTGGAATCTAAATTTATTTTTAGCCCCAAACCAAAGAAATCATTTTTGAATTTGTTCAATTTTGTGGTAGATTGATCGAGGAGCTTTGAAGAGAGATAGGAAATAGATTGGAACACTCTGGAGGCTGGTCTGAACAAGAGTGGCTTTGCCTACTTGGGATAGAAGAGCACCTTTCCACCCTGCAAGTTTTTTCATTATTCTCTGGATGACTCCGTTCCACATATTAGCAACTGGTTTGCCCTGAAAGAGGGGTAGCCCAAGGTAGGTGGAAGGGAAGGAAGAAATATTACACTCAAGAATTTTGGCTATTTTATTCTACCTCTGAATAGGAGTATTTAGAAAATAAAGGTTGCTTTTGTTGAAGTTGATTTTTTGGTCGGTTGCTTGCTCGTAGGAATCCAAAATAGATTTTATGACTTTAGCTTCAGGAACGATGGATCGGTTCGCCAAAATGGTATCATCCACAAATTGTTGGTGGGAAACCGGAGGAAGATCAGAGGATGGTTTGATGCCCAAAATATCTCTAGAGGAATAGGCAGCTTTCAAATTTCTTCCCAAATAATCAGCCAGGATGATAAAAATAAGGGGGGAGAGAGGGTCTCCTTGCCTTAGACCACACCCACTTCTGAAGTACCCTGTAGTAGATCCATTAACCAGAACAGAAAACCAAGCATATGAGATGCAAGATTTAATTAATTTGATCCACTTGGGGTGAAAACCAAACCTGGATAGCACAACAAACAAAAATTTCCATGAGACCCTATCGAAGGCTTTATTCATGTCAAGCTTCATGAAGAAACCTACCTTTCCACTTTTGGTGATAGAATGAATAAGCTCGTGTATGGTGACAACACTGTCAGTGATTACTCTCCCCTTCACAAAACTTCCTTGGCAAGGATCGATGATGGATGAAAGGATGAATTTCATTTGGTTGGCCATGGTTTTGGTTAAAATTTTGTAGAACACATTGCACAAGCTAATTGGTCGGTAGTCATTCAGAGAGGAAGCATCTTGGGATTTGGGGATGAGGGTTAAAAATGTGGAATTGATAGCTCGAGGAACGAAGTTGGATTTTTGGATTTCTTGGATGGCTACAGAAACATCATTCCCAACAATATCCCAAAAGGTCTGGAAGAAACGTGGAGGAAACCCATCTGGACTAGGGGCTTTATCAACCAACATAGATAATAGGGCTTCTTTTATTTCGTTAGTGGAAAAGGGTTGAAGCAAGAACTCATTAACATCATCACTGATGAGGGTGGGAATGTGTTGAAGAAGAGAATTGGCCACTTGATCTAGACAGGATTGAGCTGAACCTAAAATATCCTGGAAATGATCTACCACCTCAGATCTGATTTCTTCCAAGCTGCATGTAGTTGAACCATCCCTTTTGCGAAGATCCCTAATTTTTTTGGTGCTTCTATGCCTTAGGGTAGATGCATGAAAATACTTGGTATTGGTATCTCCTCCCTTGAGCCATAATGCCTTGGATTTTTGTCTCCAAAATATTTCTTCCCTACCAAGGATGTTATGAAATTCTGAAAGCATATTTCTTTCTCTGAGTCTGAGACTATGGTTGGCAAGACCAGACTGGAACTAATCTTCAATCTCCTTGAGCTGGTTTCTAATGACCTTCTTGGATTCAAAAATATTGTCGAATACTTCTTTATTCCAAGTTTTGAGTTTTTCTTTTACATATTTGAGTTTTAATGAAACTTGGAGGGCTCTAGATCCACAAAAATTTGTTGCCACCACTCTAAAATTTTGGGTCTGAGGTCTTCATGCTGGATCCACATGGACTCAAACCTGAAGGGAGACTTATAGAAAGGTCCAAAATTTTGGATTTCAAAAACTAGAGGGTTGTGGTCAGAGGCTATTCTGGGTAGGGAAAATAAGGAGGCATCTCCGAATAGGGGGATAGGTTCCTTAGAAATGAGAAATCTATCCAGTATGAGTTGGATAAGATGATATCCAACTCTCTGATTAGACTAGGTGAATTTAGAGCCTTTGAGTTCTACGTCCATAAGTTCATTGGAGTCAACAAAATCTGCAAATTGTTTGAAGCAATGGGGCATGATGGGTATTCCTCCCACTTTGTCAGACGGGTAAAGGGGATTATTGAAATCATCGGCCAGGACCCACTCTTTGCAAGGAAAGGAATTTTTCATTTGGGTTAGGGTTGACCACAGAGAGGTTCTATCGATAGGGATATTAGGAGCATAGACATTAGATAGGATCCACCGGGCGTTAGTTTTTTTGTAGCTAAAGAGGGTGTTTATGACTCTGTCTAAGTGGGAAATGAGTTGCCCTTCCACTTTTAGAGGGTCCCAGAGATAGAGGAGGCCACCTGAAGCTCCACGAGCTGGGTTGGCTATGTATTTACAATTTTTCCAAAAGGATTTGACAACCCTTTCAATATTTGAAGAATCAACCTTGGTTTCTTGGATGATCATTATTGATGGTTTAAGATCTTTCCTCAATGATGAAACAACCCTCTGTTTCATTGAACCATTGAGGCCTCTCACATTCCATGAGATAACAATCATTTGGTGATTTTGGATGAGGACTTTTTCCCTCCTTTGGAATGGGAGGGTTTAGGTCTTTTGCCTTCTTCTTTGGATATTTCCTTGATTGGCGATAGAGACGAGATCAAAGTTGTTTGTGTACCGTTAGCAATATCATCCTCAATTTCTTTTCTTCTTTGTTCCTGCCCAGACGGTCTCCCTTTTTTCTTATCGGCTCCAACATCAGCAAGAGGCTTCTTGTGGCTTCTGGTATTGGTCATGGGAGGGCTAGATGATTCACCCACAATAATAGAGATGGGGTTCTTGGATGAAAAAGCTCCAAGATTTGGGAAAAAGGGAGGAATCATGGATGCAAAAGAAGGGGATTGGTGGATAGACTCACTTGGAGTCTTCTTGTTAGGAGAAAGAAAAGGGGATTTTTTAGGAGAAATAATTTTGGTAAGCTTGGGAGAATGGGGAGTGTCGATGACTTGGGCTAGGCATGGAGTGTCGATGACTTGGGCTGGGCATGGAGGGCCATCTTCGACCACTCCTTGATTAGCTAAAGAAGGGTCAGGATGGGGAACTTGTTTGACCATGGGGGCAAAGAGCTCATTAGGGTCTAAGTTAACAACATCAGACAAAGCCTCAAACAAGTTGGGGTTTGCAAAAAGAGAGCATACCTTGGAAGAGGACTGGAGAGGCAGATTGGAGGAAGGACTAGAGATAATGCATTTTCCTTTGTCCATCATTGGTCCTTTAGGGTGGGGCCCATTGCTTTATCTCTGGCCAGAGGGTTTTTGGCTCAACCCTGGTCAAGGGCCTCTGGTTTCTTTCTTTAGGAGAGGACACTACACTCTGATATGACCCTACTTTGGCATTCGATGTAGAAGGCTGGTTTGTTCCCATATTCAAATACTTGCCACCTTTGGTAGGACCCATAAGTGAGATCGATGAAAGTGGGGAGCTCAGAATTTAGATCTACCATGACACAGAAGCGAGCATACAACATTCAAGACTGGGCTTTGGTTGTCGGGTCAAAAGCAACGAGGTCCCCAATGGTGCTAGCAATACTTCTGAGAATGCCCTCATCCCAAAAATGCACAGGCAGTTCTAGGAGCCTCACCCAAATGGGCACAATGCTAATGCTTTGATTTTTTGGGTTGAAGCTGGAATCCCATCATTTGAGAAAGAGGGAGTGTCTCCCATAAAACCATGGTCCTCCAGTCAGAATACGACTGGTATCACTTGCATTATTTAGCCGTATGAGGAAAAATCCTCTAGAAAGGGTAATTAGGTTCATGTGACCGCTCGGTTTCCATTTTTTGAAAGCCCATCTGAAGATGGATTCCATATCCGAATGGGAGCCAATAAACTTCCCAACAAGGGAAAGAGAGTTTTTGCTAAGAATGGTAGTCATAACTTCCTCCGGAAGACTCATCTCCTTACGATTCTGTGAAAGGGTTCCCACTACTACGTGAAAGCACGACTTGGGCGGCTCAGTACCCTTCTTAAGATTTTCTACAAAGGAGACCTTTGGGATGGAGGGAAAATCTGGAGGGCATAATTTTTTTGGTTGAGTCTCATCAAGGGGCCCATCAAGGGGGTCACCCCAAAAACCCGTGATTTCCACATCGTCAATATCTTCATCTTGGTTGTCCAACAAGATTTCTGCAGAACCTGCCAAGCCTTGGTTGGGCCCGAGACCATCTCTGCATCCTGCATTGTTCCCACCTTTCTGAGATTCAAAATTCAACTGCTTGGTAGCTTGGGGGATCCGCTGCGCTCCATCTCTTCCATGTTCCAATGTAGCTTTTGTGCATATGATGGAAAACTCTTGTGCCCTAGCTTCTGCCTCATTATATATGGTTCTCTCTCGTTGTTGCTCTTGTTCCTACCTGTTCTGTGCGTACAATGGAAAAATCTTGTGCTCTAACTTCTGCCTCATTATTTCTGGTTCTCTTAAAACTCCACCTTCCTTTTTAAGCCTTTAAACCCGAAAAAAAAATTTAATTACATATGATGAGCATCTAATTTGGACATTTCCTTTATAGATCTACTTGCCATAATAATGTTAAGTGAAAGCATACTTGTGATCAGGCTGGTGCTCTTTGTCGCTATTCAAAGCATTTCCACTAATAGCATCTCCAATTAATATTATTATTTTTTCTAAGAACAATAGGCGAGACAATGCCGAAACATGGCATCTTTAAAAGGAAAAAAAATCCAGGAATCTTGACTCAAGAACTCTCTGCTTTTTAAGACAGAATTTTGTTCTTTGCATGATGCAGATTTAGATACATGCTTTTCTGGATTCTATGTGGGTATTAGCGCTTGTTCTGGGGCTGCTCCCACTTTTGACATGGGTGTTGAGATCATTCAACGAGAATTTTGTTCTCTGCATGATGCAGATTTAAATACCTGCTTTTATGGATTCTATGTGGGTATTAGAGCTTGTTCTGGGGCTGCTCCCACTTTTGACATGGGTGTTGAGATCATTCAACGAGTGGAGATACTGTGGCCCATATTTGAATTCCAAAAATGGAGGAAAGCTTCCTCCTGGTCACATGGAATGGCCCATCTTTGGAGAGCTGCTGAACTTGTTATGGTGTTTTGCCAATGTTTTTTTTTTTTTTTCCAAGCAAAGAGATAAATTCATAATAATAATTGGTATGTATTTTTAAATTATTGCTGGGTTGGTGCAGCTGAAGAAAATCAAGCCGAGTACGCTTCTCCTCCTTCCTTCAAGTGAGTTTTTTCTGTTTTTTTTTCGCATTTACATCAGTTTCAATTTGACCTATATTCTACTCTCATTTCATTATTGTATTGGTTATATTCATCACATAGAATTATCTTATTTTATGTCCTAAGCAAAATTTTACATTTTGCGTTACGCACACCAAATCCAGATGGCGGCCAAAACGAAAAGACTGCAGGCGGTGAGCATCGAGACTCTCCATGAATATTGCGATGATTATCGTCTATTTTCATTCCACATTAGAATAATGTTATTTATAAAATCTTTGTTTTTGAAACTAATATGAAATTTTATTAAAATAACAAGAAATGGAGAAGAAGAAACATTTGAGCAAAATGCAAAATAAAAATATAGTAAAATATTTATTAAAAATCAGATTGTACACATTTTTTAGGAAAAATATTTTGGTTTTAATTAGTTGTTTCTGCCCCGTCGTTTCAATTTGTTCAATTCATACTCTAGGTTATGGCTCTTCGCACTTTTTCCTTAAGCTTTAAATCTCTTTCAATATGGCACAACCAGTAGGTCTACCAAACTAGCTTAAATTTGAACGGCAGCCCTTTCTGTATGCTATTTCTTCTAGAGTATCTGTTCTTCATTATCCCCTTAATCTTTACTTCTCTTATATTTAGATAAAGATGTCATTCTTGAGGTAGAAGATGAAAAGTCGGACCATATTTCTCTTTAAAATATTTAGAGTCCACTTTTTAATTACAGCTAGCATTCTAAAATTCGATGATAAGGAGCCATGACTGTTTCTTTTCTTGAAAATATTTGTAACAGTTTACTTTTTATTTCTATCCATTGTATAGATCAAAATTCCTCTGTTTAAGAGTTTTTGGCCTCCAAAAACTAAGTTCTCTTCTTCAATGTCTCTATCATTAAAATAAGGAAACATTTCTTGAATTTTCTTCTTCACTTATGCTTGCCTTCTCTTGATAACATTTTAAAAGAAACATTTAGAAACTTTATTAAATTGAAAAAACCCAATTTTGATGTAAGTGTCCAGTATACTTAGTCTAATTTTAATCCATGGAAGCTTCTTAATTTAATCACTCACATAGATCTTTATTCATACACGATCATATAACATAAAAATATTGATCAATGCATAGAAACAAGGCAATGAATTAATACAACCATTGACATGTAAATCAAACATGATAAAACAATAAGTACAACATGATTTATATAAGGAAACTATTGTAGGAGAATATACCACAATTTACATAGTTGATATATATTGAGAGTACAATGTGCATGAGCCAAAAAAAAGTCTCTTCTACAGAAAAGATAAGAGCATACAAAGATCATGGAACTCAAGATTACAACCAAATGTTTTTACCTTGCTAATGGATAAAAATTATAGCAATATGCCCAATTTATGTTTTTCCAACAAGGGGAGGAAAGAGGGCATTGAAGGTCAAATGTCATGGCCTTCCTTATTCAAATTCTTCTCTAGTGACTTTTCATATATCGCCCTTTCTTCAAATAAAACAAAAGGATTTGTCTTAAATGACCAACCTTCAATCCTAATCATGCCTCCCTAGTAAGAGGATTTTGGTTCCCCATTCAAAGACACTAGTCTTTACTCAACAATTGGGATAGATAGAGTTCAATTTGAGTGTAAAATGAGTACAAATATTTATATAAGCACAATATTGAATACTTATTTAAAATGGTAAGATTACAACAAATTATAATGTCATATATCAATCCTTCAAACATGTTTAAATGTTGTTCTCCCCTAATTGACCACAAATTCAAATTCCAAAATATTTCCTCTTTTTTGGATTTCATACACCATTAAAAAATGATATATATACAACAAAGTGAGCAATACACCAATCTACAATGATTAAAATATGATTGTTCCCTAAAATTCTTCCTCTTCAACAAAAATATTTTATCATAATAATGTATTAATAAGAGCACAATAAGTATAATATTCTATAAATTAATTTTCAAAAATACAAATAGGAAGCTAGTTCACACATCTAGGAACATGAATTGATAATAACTCACATGGTGAAGTAGACAACTATCATAACTAAGCCTTCATAGAAAATTGCATCCCATGTCTTCTACTTGTTTGGTAAAATGAGAAAATTGTTATAGTGAAATAGAACTAATAATATCAAGTATATATGGATTTCATTATATACTCTAATTACATAAGATAACGATCAATTTCTTATCTATTCATAGCCAAACTATTCCCACATACATGAAATAAGAACAACCTATAGGTGAACAATCACCTATGATTCATTATAGCAACAGTTCATCAATGTCGATACTAATCCTCCTCCTATGAAACTCATTTTCTTTATCTCCTCTACCAATCAAATATAACTACCTAAATTTGCTAATTGTGAAAATAAACCTACTAGTTACCAAAGTAATACCATAGGTTGGCAAACATATATCATTCCAATGAATGGTGGTGTTGAATTCCATGTTTTACCACATTCAACTACTTCAAGATTACTATAAAAAATTATTGAAGTGTCAATATGGAGATCAAACTTATGTCCAATCAATAAAATCTTGTTGCCACTATTCCATAAAAATTTCTAAATGAAGAATTTCATAGTGGTTTCCTTCAAATGAAATGACTATCAACAAAAGCTTTGCACTGAATTGTATGGTTGCCTACCACTAGGTACGATTATTCCAATGGGTTATTAAACTAATTTCAAATTGGTTTACTAAAATAATTTGTGTAAAACACTTCCATGCATGAAATATCCATAAATTCTTCTTTCATCAATAAGGTTCTCTCACTATTTAAAATTACAACTAACCTCCATTTTATTATATAAAAGCAACATACTTGGATGGGACAAACTTGATGAATCACTAAAATTATTAAATTATGATAAACTTCACCATTCAAATGATAACTCCACAATATGGTGGATGTTATAAACTATTTATACAAGAGAATTTGAATGTAAAAATGGTTATCAAACTTGTAGTTACCACATAATTCATTTGGATTGATCTAGTTATATTCAAACCTCATGGGATTTGCAATTAAACAATGAGAATTTTTATCAATCATTCCTATGTTATATCCTAATGCTTCAAATATTTTTCATTATGGTAGTGAATGGTATTTATGTACATAGGATGCCCAATTTAGACATAACAAACCCTTAAAAAACTATCTTTTTCTATGTTACATGCATATACCTTGTGAGCGGTGGTTGTACCACTTGACTAATCATATGGTTTATGATGTAATAAATCCTAAAATATTTCCCTTTATTACACCATAGTCAAAATCTCTATGTTACTTTTAACTAAAAAATATCTAGGGTAATATAGTAATTTGAGAGAAATCGCCCCCCCCCCTATAATTAATGTAGACTCATATAGATGCTTAGAAGTGTCGGATTCTACTAATAATGCACTCCAAAATAAATTCAATATAAAATATTTATTCAATAATCAATGCTTGAAGTGTTTTTTTAAATTTCTTCAAGTAAAGCATGTCCTTCCTCAATATGGAGAATATTCATTAAATTTCTGATGTGTTTATGGGATCAAGTGTTCTCCTGTCACATAGACTTATTTCCAAATATTGTCTCGATTTTTTTGAGGTAAGGTTAATTATATTTTTCCCTCTTTTCTATGGCTTCACATATTTGATTAAGTCTTTGCTTGTGATATTCCTCCTTCCTTTGATATTTATTGTAATTTGTTAACATGCAACCTATATCAATCATTGAGTTGATTGATTTCTAATATCATTTATGTGTTATCATGTATTTTGTTAAAATTGGTTTCCAATTCAGGCTTTTATTATCTCTTGATGGAGTGAGATAAATAATTTTATACTTCTTTACATTGTTCATCTATAGAAAATATTATTTATGACATGCAATATATTCATGTCTTCTTGGGTGTGCTTTTAATAGTTGAATATTTAATGATTATTGCACGAGTTCTTTGTTCTTTTTGTTATTTCAAAAGCTTCTACTAATGGTGATGAATCACATTCTAAGTGTACATATTCATTGTTAGTGTTTGATTCCTTATATTTCTAGTTGCATTAGACCAATAATAATTTAGATTTTTTAATGAATTCAAGTTTTTGACCTATCATCTATTGGAAATTACACCAAATATTATTATGATGTCTTATATCTACTTGTGCAACAATCACATTTTCTTCTTATTTTTATTGTACTTATTTTACTTATTTGACTTGATTTTCTTCTCCTACATTATTTTTTGTACCTTTCTCTAACTTTAATTTTTCTATTTTTAGGTTGACCTATTTTGCAAGTGCTTCATCTCTTGTAAAGGAAATCCATTTCTACATGGAATATTCCAATAATTCTCGATGGTGTGTTTATTTCTTCCACAATAATCAAATGTATTTTGCATAGTGAAAGTATTCCTTTGAGAATCATTCCTTCAATTCTTAAACCTCTAAACATTATTTCTTTTTTGGAAGTGTTGTGGAGGTCCATGCCTCTTCTAAATGGTTGCTTCCCTCTTTGACTTGTAACTAGTGATTGTTCTTCTTCTTCTAGACTATACAAAGTCTCTACTTTCTAAAGTAGATTTATGAACTTATCAAAGCTTGGTGTTTTATTAGTAACACTTAGTGTAGCCACAAAAATATTGTACTTAATGAGAGTTATCTCAAAATAATAACTTTCATGTAATCAAATACTTGAGTTCCTAATGCTTGCAATGATCCTCACAATTATGCAATACTTCTCATGAATCCTTCTAGTTTTTCTCCACTCTTCACATTTAGACAATGGAGCTTAATTTGGAGAAAGATAATTTGATTTTTATTCTTGGATTCAAATATTATGTTCAACTTCTTCAATGCATATTTTGAAGAACACAAGCTTATACTAAGAGGGTGGGTGAATAGTATAAGACCGCTTTTTACATTCTTTCCAAACCAATATAAATTAATGTCCTTAATTGCAATAACCAAATATCAATGTGCATTAATAACTCAGATATCAGTAGTAAGCAAGAGAAAAAGTCACCACACACAATTTGAGACACAAGATTTAATGTGGTTCCCCCAATGTGGTGTACTCCACAAGATAATATCCTTATAATATTTCACACAAAAATAAGGATCATTATCCAATAGAATGATTTCTTTGATCTGCTCAAAGCTTGGAAATAACAAGGTCACACAGAACTTGTCCAAATCTACATAACAAGCTCACACAGAACTTGTCCAAAACTACTCAAAAAGCTCACACAGAACATGTCCAAATTTCTTTTATCTGCTCAAATCTAGGCAATAACAAGCTCACACAAAACTTGTCCAAAACTGCTCAACAAGCTCACACAAAACTTGTCCAAATTTCTTTGATATACTCAAAGCTAGGCAATAACAAGCTCACATAGAACTTGTTCAAATATGCATAACAAGCTCACACAGAACTTGTCCAAAATTGCTCACCAAGATCACACAGAACTTGTCCAAAAATTCTCTAGCAAGCTCATCAAGAACTTTCTGAAATCTACTCCAACAAGATCACTAAGAACTTGTCCAAATCTGCTCTAGAAATATTACCAAGAACTTGCTCAAATCTACTCCAACAAGCTCACTAAGAACTTGTCCAAAATTGATCTAGCAATCTCACAAAGAACTTGCTCAACTCTGCTCAATAGGCTCACATAGAACCTCATCAAAATATATCCTCAATCTATCCACAAATATGTCTAAAACTATCCACAAATATGTCCCAAAAATTATCCACAAAGCCTTCTTAAAGGCTCTATCAATCATACACAAACTATCACAAATCTGTCTAGAAATCTATCCCAAAGGTCTTTTCAAAGGCTCAATCAATAATGCTCAAGTAGTACTCAAATATCATCCAAAAATCTATGAATGCAAGGCTCAAATATGAACTCAACAATGAATGGAAATGCACTCTACAATGGATGACAACAATAATCCACAATGATCTCAACTCAACTCAACTCAAATCAATCTCAACAAAAGTCAACTCATAGAAGCATAAAGAGAATTTTTAGAGACTCAATATGTTCTAAGCTCAATCTCAACTTAAATAGAATTATAGAATAGTTTTTTCATGGGACTTGAACAATCACCTCACACAATCACTTGTTTGGGCTCAATCAACTCTAGTCAACCAATCACCACAAGGGACAACTCTTTCCCACAAAATCTTAGTCCAAGCATGTATCTAATCAACTCTAAATGCTTCCAACAATGTAACTATTTCTCATATAAAAATTATACATGTTCTTTTTCAGAGTTCTTTACATAACCAATGGGCTTCAATAACTATGATTATAAAACAAGTTTTAAATACAACTCTCAAACAAGAAAACCTTGACGCATTCAACCAACTCTTTCAAAAAGGAAACTACAATCAATCCTTTTCACCTCAATAATATTTCAGAAATCATACCACCTTAAACAATCAGCAGGGAGAATGTACCCATACCTTTTTGATGCCAAGAATTTGTTCACAAAATCTGCCACACTAAACACAAATTTCTTTTCCAATCTCAATAAGGATTAGTGGACTTCAAATAATAACAAGATAAAACATAAATCAATTTACACATTTTTACTCCAACTTAATAAACACATCTTTTTAAGTCTCTTTTTAATAAAAACCCTTATCAAAAGACAATCATTAAACCTCCAAGAAATTAGTTTATAACAACTCCTTAGTTCTCCTAGATCTTAATTCTCGAATTTCATGAACATCAAATTGAATCAACAACTCATCCACCTTTGAAATAATAATCACAACCCTTATAAAAACAAAGTTTAATTAAAACCGTTAATCATTCCTAACAACCTTATAAATCCAACATAGGGATTAACAAAATTAATTGGAGCAAAAACGTATTTACCTCCTCAAGGGGATTCGAACCCTCGATTTGCCCACACTACAAGCACCTTAGCTGTGCCTAAGGTTGCCACACGAGCTAGCCGCTCATTCGAAAGGGAAAGGTACAACATGCCTTAAAACATTTCCTCCCTTTACATAAATCAAAAGCACTTCGAGCATTTTTCTTCCAATACCTTCTGAATGGAGTCAAGGGGATTCAAAACCTTGATGTTTGTGCTACCACATGCTTTACCAAAATCATATTTTCTCAATCGCTACTTTGCCCATGATGACTTTGGACTTCGACCAACCTGCATTTATTAATTGATTCTTCTTTCTAAAATATTTTTGCATGATCTCAATTCGTATGCTTAGCCAACGATTATTAACCACGAGATCAAATCAATTTATGAACCTTAGGTATCCCCTTTATATAGACTCCTTATTATTTTTGATGACGTCAACGGAAATCTTACATATTTAATTTTAAATTTAAACTAAATATTAAAAATTATATATCTTCATCACTGGGGCACCTTTTTCGACAAAACGAAAGTCCAACTTGGGTTTTAAGAAAAATCCAATTCAAATCTACCATCCATAGTTTTAAATAAAACCTTTTATTTTTTCCTGCCTTGGTTTTCACAAAAACCCTGTATTTATCCATGCTTTCCAAAATATCATTTGGCCATCAAAACTCAATATGATCCATGTGACATCAATGATCCATGTTACATTAATGACAACATCAAATAACTCAAATTTCCAACAATATCCCCATTTGTCATTGATGCCAGCACCTCTAATTCAAAAACCACAATAATTGTAAAAACCATCTCTGAGAAACAAATTTTCTCCCCCTGACTCAATACTCTCTATGGAGGCTGCTCCCCCTAACTTAATGCTCTCTTTGGAGGCTGATCCCCTCAACTCAATGCTCTCCCTCTTACTCAAATATCTCTCTCTTTGACATCAATGGCAAAAGGGACACCTGTGGGGCTAAAATATATGACTCTTAAGCATAGCCCCCTCACCACATTCTCTCTTGAGGTGATTAATTTTTGTTTGGGAGTACTTTTACTCCCATATTACATTTTTTATTTCCTTTATCAATGTCTTCCATTTTTTTTCTAATATCCTTCTCTTGATCTTCTTGTATAGGACCTGTTTGACCTTCTTGCCTTGAACCTGTTTGACCTTCTTGCCTTGAACCTATTTGGAATTGAGTCCTACACAATTTTGCAATATGTCCAAAGTTATTGCAATTAAAAAACTTGATATTTTAGCCTTTGGATGGTGCCCATATACTGAAATATTTTTTGAAATAATTTCCATATCCATTCCCTTCCCCCGAACCCCCCCGCATTGTGAAGTTATAATCATATGACTATTATGACCATGACTTCTGAATTTTGTAGATCTAAAACCAAAACCATGTTGCTCATTTCCTTTGTACTGAGAATATTTATGACCAATCCTATTACATGAAAATAAATTTCCTTGAAAATCATACCTTCTTCCTTTGATGTTCCTTCTAGAAAAATCAAACTTCTTTGATCCATAGACCCTGCAGAGTATATCCCTGTGTCCAAATCCATTACAAGAAAAACAATATCCTTGAAGAGTGATTTTTTCATGCCTTGGTTCCTCATACCTTTCTTGACCATTATTCCTATGATCATCTTCAACTTGTGCATTGCATTATTGAAATTTATTTGTAGTATCTAGATCCTCTTCCTTAGTTTCTTCCTTGTTTTTCTCTTCATAGTATTTCTTTTTCCTTTTGAACTTGATTCACCTATCTCAAAAAAGAACCAAACTAAATATTTGGATCCATGTAGAAGATTTGGACCTTTCTTCTTAGAAACTTAGGTGCTTCCTTTGCTTTCCTATTTTAGAACTTCCGTTCTTTTGAGTGTGACTTTTCTTGGAAATAAAGATACAAACTTAGAATATGTTTCCATTCCTTTTTGAACCTTTTTCATCTAATTTGTCTTGTCTTGTCATGATTACCTCTTAGTTCTTCATTCATCCTTTCTTCTATGCATTTTTCATCTTGAAGCTCATTCTTTAGATCACCTGATTATCTCGTAGTAGTTCTTC